>SSNS01000128.1:1433344-1445076 GCA_006937985.1 Aphyosemion australe | reverse complement strand
CATCCATCCATCCATCCATCCATCCATCTATGCATCCATCCATCCATCCATCCATCCATTCATCCATCCATCCATCTATGCATCCATCCATCCATCTATGCATCCATCCATCCATCCATCCATCCATTCATCCATCCATCCATCCATCCATTCATCCATCCATCCATCTATGCATCCATCCATCTATGCATCCATCCATCCATCAATGCATCCATCCATCCATCTATGCATCCATCCATCCATCCATCTATGCATCCATCCATCCATCTATGCATCCATCCATCCATCCATCCATCCATCTATGCATCCATCCATCTATGCATCCATCCATCTATGCATCCATCCATCTATGCATCCATCCATCCATCCATCTATGCATCCATCCATCCATCCATCCATTTATTCATTCATCCATCCATCTATTTATTCATCCATCCATCCATTCATCCATCCATTTTTCAGAACCATTGTCCCAACCTCAAACTCTTCCAAGATGCCAAAAATCTCAATCAGGCAGCAGGGGAGGTACTCCACAATGAGCTCGAGGAACCCAGGCAACTGGACAAACGATAAAATATTATCAATACTTGAGAAGAAATCAGATCAGTTTTATTTTGGTTTGAGGATGAAAAACCAACAAATGCACGCTAATAATCTAACTTGTTTAAATTAGTTTTATTTAAAAAAGCAATTGTGAGTCATGGCAATGTTTTGGAAATTGATAAAAATGAGCTGGAAGTAGCTCATTTAAATTGTTGTAAAAGTTTTCCATGTAAGTGTGCGGGGTTTGCATGCTACAGACATGAACATTTCATTATACAATCACAATATTATAAAACTACTGCATGGTTTATGAACGGATGAACGTTGGTTCTACCTGGGAGAGGTTGAAGGAGGCCACGGTGCTGTCGTCATACAGCAGGATGTTGATGGTGTCCAAAGCCATCCATCCATCCATTTATTCATCTATCCATTCATCCATCCATCCATCATCCATCCATCCATCCATCCATCTATTTATTCATCCATCTATTCATCCAATCCAATCCAATCCAGATTTATTTATATAGCACATTTATCCACAGCATAACAGCTGACCAAAGTGCTGAACATAAAATAATATAAAACAGCGATAAAACACGTAGGTCAGATTAAAATAACAAGAAAATACAAGCTAATAGATATAAAAAAAAATGTAAGTAAAAACAAATAAATACTAAAAACAACATAAAAGACTAAAAATTAAAACCAAGAGACAATAAAACCATAAAATCAGAAAATAAGTCATTCATTCATACACGCTACAGTCATGTCCATAGAATCAAACACCAAAAGCCATAGAGAAGTAGTGAGTTTTAAGACCAGATTTATAGTGGCAAGCTATTCCAAAGCTTCGGAGCTGCGTGAGCAAAAGCACGCTCACCACGAGTCTTGCACCTCATCTTTGGAATACACAGCAAAAGTTGATCGGCTGAGCGGAGAGACCTGGGGGGAGCATATAAGTTGAGGAGTTCTGCTAGATAACCGGGAGCTTTGTTATGGACAATTTTGTATGTAAATAAAAGGATTTTGAATTTCACTCTATAGGACACTGGGAGCCAGTGCAGCTCGGCTAAAACCGGGGAGATGTGGCAATGTTTCTTTGTCCCAGTGAGGAATCTGGCAGCTGCATTTTGGACCTTCTGAAGGCGGCTGATTGCGGACTCTTTTACACCAATGAAAAGGGAGTTTGCATAATCAAGTCGTGAGGTTATGAAGGCATGGATGACAGATTCCAAATGTTTTCTTTTCAGGATGTTTTTTAGAGGCCTTATTCTACGCAGATGAAAATAACAAGATTTCACGGTGGCATTTATCTGCTGGACTAGTGACAGATCTGTATCCAGTCTCACCCCCAGACTGATAACTGTGGGGGTAACATTTACAGGAAGAGGGGAGCCTGAACCTATTATTTTGCTTACAGACCTAGGACTAAAAATCACAGCCTCAGTCTTGTTCTCATTCAAACTGAGGAAGTTCGATGATAGCCATGTTTTAATATCTGAGAGGCATTCTTCAAGAGAGCTACGAGATCCAGGTTGATCCAGGTCCATCCATCATCCATCCATCCTTCCATTTATTCATCCATCCATCCATCATCCATCCATCATTCATCCATCCATCCATCATTCATCCATCATCCATCCATCCATCATCCATCCATCCATCATCCATCCATCATCCATCCATCCATCATCCATCCATCATCCATCCATCCATCATCCATCCATCATCCATCATCATCCATCCATCATCCATCCATCCATCCATCATCCATCCATCCATCCATCCATCCATCCATCCATCATCCATCCATCCATAAAGTGACCCAAAGCTCAGATGAAGGGAGACCTTGACACCCGTTCAGAGCTACCAAATTCTCGACCAGTGTTTTAGGTTAGTTTAGGTCGTTTAAACTCAGGAAGCAGGTGGGTTTACCTCCGAGCCTCCCCAACCTGTCCCTGTGATGGTTAACTAAATCCAGGGGTAGACGTGCAACGCTCCAGCAGTGTGTTCAGCCGCTTCACACAACTGGAGGAACGTTTTTCATGTTTGTTCGGTTCTGAGGAGAGCTGCTGAGACGTGAAACAACAGCGACTCGTCCTTTTTTAGGGTTTCACAAAGAGAAAGAGGCTCATGGAAAACACCAGGACTACTCACTTGTTTGTGTTTTCCTTGGAATTTTACCAGGAATGTCATCTAACGTCTCCGTGATCAGACAAGCTGCTTGTTTAAATTCCAACAATCATCCAAATGTTTTTGTTGTTATTTTATCCACTTTTTACAGAACAGCTGAGTTTCTAACATCATTAAACAGGTTTTCTGTCTGAACCAAGATAAACAAAACACGGAACACGACGGGTTCTGTTTGTAAGGAAAAGGGAAGTCATTAGACCTGAGAGGGAACACAAATCCAAGGAACGTTTAAATCTCAGCTGATGGTTTCTGCTGTGCAGGACGAACGTGTCAGGATTGATGACCACATCCTTCTGGCCTCCAGCCTGCAGAGCAGAACCTCTGACTGGAGCAGAGCTTTTAAGGGTCTGGGGGAACCCGACTGAGAAGCTGCCAGACTCTCCTGACACTCCACGGTGGAGCCGCTCGCCTCTGAGTTCATGTTTGGAACTTGGGGTTCTGTTGTTTTTGTTTTCTAGGAGGTGTGGTCCTAAACAGCCTGGTTCAGCTCAGAAGCTGTTTAGTCTGTAACGAGCTATCGTAGCTACGGCTGCCGTACACATCGGTCCCTCCGACCACGAAAACGGGTGAAGTTTTCTAACACAGACTAAAAACGTCTGGTTCAGGTTAACTGGAGACTCTAAAGCAGGTGTGTCCGTGTGTTGAGCTGGGTGTCGGTGACTGATGGATCTACACAGCAGCTCCCTGAGACCTGGGGCCTCATTTATCAACCGTACTTACGTACAGATCTGTGCGTATTTCGTGCGTGGGAACGATTTTGCGCATTGTGTGGTATTTACCAATTTGTACTTGTATGAGAACAGCTGTGACCATGCGTAGGAACAGCATCTAGTGGCAGAACGAGGGAACAGCAATTCTGAAGGTCTCTGATCCACGCGTGTTCCTCATCCACTAATTATTTTACCCAATAAATAAATATTTTGGTGGATAAACAGCTGTGTCACATTATTGGTGCTAAACACCTGTGACCGACGGGAATCTGACTGTAGAACGGCTGATTTTGTGTTATTTTGTAATCACAATGTTTACTCTTCCCATTTTATGATGTTTTAAATCATTTTGAATTTATTTATTATGTTTTAATTTAATTCAATTACTTTGTCCTTGTGAAGCGCCTCATGATTTTGCTTGAGATGCGCTATATAAAAGATCGTTTCTTATTCTTCTTATTATTATTGGAGGATTTATCAGAGCAGAGAGAGATGATGATGATGATGATGATGATGATGATGGTGATGATGATGATGATGATGATGATGATGATGATGATGATGATGATGATGATGATGATGATGATGATGATGATGATGATGATGATGATGATGATGATGATGATGATGATGATGATGATGATGATGATGATGATGAGTGGTGATGATGATGATGATGATGATGATGATGATGATGATGATGATGATGATGATGATGATGATGATGATGATGATGATGATGATGGTGATGATGATGATGATGATGGTGATGAGTGATGATGGTGATGATGATGATGATGATGATGATGATGGTGATGATGATGATGATGATGATGGTGATGATGGTGATGATGATGATGATGATGATGATGATGGTGATGATGATGATGATGGTGATGATGATGATGAAGATCTGAGCAGAGCTCATTCGTGAGGCGGGTCAGACTGTTCCATGCAGAGAGCCGACTGGATCCTCTGACCTTCTGCAGAACCCTCTGATGTGACCTCAGGGAGTTGTTTCAGAGCTAATTCAGGCACTTTTCTCCGGATCCGTCTCACGACGTTCCCATGTTCTCAGCCCACATTAATTACCTTCATTTTCACTGATGATTCATTCTAACAATCACATGCCACAGTCTGCTTTTGGGTCTTTACCGACTCCATTACACGGTGATTTGGGAGAGCGGTTTACGCCGCCCAGAGGGGTAACACGGCAGGTTTACAGGTTCTGTGTTACAGCATTAGAGAGCTGCTGCTTCAACACTGAGACGGTGTTATTATTATTTATGCTGCTCGTTACATGTGTGTGACCAACACGACCTTCTAACTGTTTACATGAATCATCTGTTTATTTATGCTGAGTCGATAAAAGAGCTTAGATTTCATTTAATCTGAAGTCTGAGCAGCAGCTCTGGTTAGGGTTAGCTCTGGCTCAGAGAGAACTGACCCGTCTGATCTGTGGGTCACCTGCTGACGTGGACCCACCTGATCAGCTGCTGCTGTGTTTTAATGTGATGCAGCTGCAGGCAGATGTGCAGCTCTGAGTCTGTGAGACGTCATCGACGTGTGTGAGGAGGCCATCGGGCATGTGGAAGTGATTTTCATCAAGACCCGCTTTCACCTTCCTGGTGCAGTAGGGGAGGTGTGTGTGTGTTCTTTCCTCTTTCCTCCCCTGCTGGAGGTAGCCTGGGGGGTCAGATGGGGTCGGCTCTATATCTGTCAGCTGACTGCGGCTCCATCCTGCAGCCTGCAGCTCAACCGCCGGGTGGAAGCCATAAACGTGTCAGTGTGGCGGAGCGACATCTACCGTGTGCAGCTCCGCCTCCACCAGCTCTTCCTCCAGCTCTCAGCGAGCCGAGGACAGTAGCAGTGAAGGACATTTCCCCCAAGCCCAGAGGACAGCGGGGTAAAGCCAAGGCCGCTGTCAGGGCTGCAGCGTAAACATCCAGCCTCCTGCTTATGTGGTTTTAATAAATGATCAGTGCTGATGTAGCTAACTGGTGCTGGTTTTTATTAGAGTAGAGACTCCACTGACACCAGCTGTTAGCTTTGATCCACCCAGGTTTCATCCTCACCATCTCAGCTGAGCAGAAGTGTGTTAACCCTTTCTGATGGACGGACACATTTCCCACACCCATACCCTAACTATGATTACATCAGTATGAGCCTCTCCTCTCTACCCCTAAACTAGCAGCACGTGTGCAGGTCTTACAGCGTCACCGAGTCCACTCAGACTCCACCTAAGCTGTGAACACGGGTCTAAACATGTCATGGTCAAAGTGACACATACGACTCTCACCGTGCTGAAACACGTAACACGTGAAACAAAAGCACACTTAGCCTTCTAACCTGTGGATGAGCTCCTCCACCAGTTACCACACAACTCCAGCAGTCAGAGGGAACCAGTGCACCAGCTTTTATCACAGAGACTGGGTCAAACCTGGGTTCTGACGGAGGATCGGATCCAGAATCAGACGGGATTATTTGATGGGTTAGGGTTATTTTATTGATTTCATGACTGTAAAACTGTTCTCCTCTAAATATCACAGACGACACGTGAACCAAACATCTACCACAGGATAAGAAAACGAATATTAAATCTATCACAGCAGATGAAAGAGTCTCTTCCGTCCTCCATCGATGCTAAACAACATCAGAGGAACTCCAGCTGCCTCTGAGCCAAACCACCAAACGTTCGTCCTCCAGCCGTCTGCTGGGACAGCCGTCCCACACGGCCATGATGGTGGGAGCGGGACGAGGAGCAGACATGTCACTGACACACAGACCCTCAGTGTGTGTGTGTGTGTGTGTGGATGATAGACTGATGAGTTCCTGAAGAGAAACGGTGAACAAGCCAACCATCCGCTCAGCTCCTCTCCTTCCCCTGGACCAGCAGCTTTCTTCCTGCATGACGCACAAAGCATGGCAGCACACACACACACACACACACACACACACACACACACACACACACACACACACACACACACACACACACACACACACTTGTGCATAATGCATTCATAAGCAACAACAGCATTAAAATCATTTTGAATTTCAGTTTAAACTGGAATAATTGAAACCTGAATAGATTAAAGCAGATTCTAAAAACCAGCTGTTAGAGATTTAAACTGGCCTGGTGTCTAGGTCATGATTGTTGTTATTTATTGTTTTCCTCGTTGTTTTTATCAGAAAGTTCCAGTTTGGTTGAACTTGTTCAAGAAAGAAAGGTGAGTAATCTATACAAATAAAGATTACTCACTAAGAAAGAAACTTTATTGAACCACAATAAATAAAAAACCTTTAGTGTTTAGATGATTTTGCTGCAGAAACATTCAGGTTTGATTCCTGTTTTAAATGATTTTCTAACCAGCTCCTGGTTCTCCTGACCCGTTAGTTGACCCTGACACATATTTATATTTCTGCCTTTCTTTATGTTCTTCTTACTGCAGCTGAACTGTTCTCCTGCTGGATTCTGGGTAAATCCTGGCTTTATTCCATCCTAACCAGGCAGCTTTTCTACTCATCTGAATAAATCTTTATTATTAAAGTTCAGAAACATTTAAATGTTTAAAGAGCTAAAAGCTGTTTGAGTCTCCATCAAGCAGCAGCAGCTTTATTTTAATTTAGTGGTGATCTGAACAGGAATCAGAACCGTCGGGCTGCGGCTCGGTTCTGGTCCAGATGGAACCTGACCTGATGGAAGAGTTTAGGAAAAACTTTCACACAGTCAGTTAAAAACAGTAAAATATTTTATTTAAAAATGATTATTCAATTTAAAAATAAGTTTAGGGACTCCAGTGATACATGTCAATAATTAATAATCAGGTTAAAGTGCAAAAATATAATTTGATATAATGCATCTGTACAAAAACACGGAGATGTTCTGGAGGAAAACCGGGTTTCCTCTTTGGGTCAGAAGCTGCTGGACCCGAGCCGAGCCACCGGGGGCGCTCTAAGGTCCGTTTCATGTTCCACGTGTGCACGGCTCCTCTCCAGGTCAGGTCGTCATGGCGACACGTCTAAGGCACGTGTCCAGGTTGCTACTTGAGCTTGGCCGGCTTCAGGTCCTTGACCTGCATGTGTAACGTCTTGTGGACCGCCAGCGTCCGGGACTGGCAGAAGCCCTTCCCACACTCCTGACACTTGAAGGGTTTCTCTTTGGAATGGATGTACCTGCAGGGAAGCACACAGACAGGTTTAGATCAGCGCTCCAGACCCAGATGTCTCACCGCTGCAGCAGGAAACCATCTGAAGGTTCCTGAAGCAGCGGATCAGACGGGATTCACCCCCTCAGAACCCAGCACCTGAAGATCAGAACCCGTCTCTCACCTGTGGTCCCTGAGGTGGTCCTGCCTTCTGAAGGCCTTGTGGCAGATGTCACACGTGTACGGCCTCTCGTCCGTGTGCGTCCTCTCGTGGATCAGAAGGTTGTAGGATTTGGTAAAATGTCGACCGCAGAACTTGCAGACAAACTCCTTCTTGGTCTTGGAGGGCAGTCGGCCCCGGCTGGACTTGCGCTCCGGTGAGGACAGTTTGGTGACGTCCAACAGGCAGCCTAGGCCGGCTGAGGTCTGGTGCTGAGAGGAAACCTGAGCTGCTGCCGCAGCACCAGCCATGCTCAGGTCCTCCACCTTCAGATGGTCCTCCTGAGTGGCTGCTGCCGCCAGGTTGGCAAAATCAAAGCGAGGTTTGTTCTTGGAGTTCTGCAGGTCCAGTTTGGGCTGCAGGAGGTTAGGGAAAAGAGGGATGGAGGCCATGGAGGAGAACGGTGGAGGCAGCTTGGAGATGGTGCAGCGGGGGAAGGCCAGCGGCTGGTAGCCCAGGGTCCAGTGTTGAAGATGGATGGCATGAAGGGCGCTGAAGCTGTAGATGCTGTGAAAATGATCTGCTGGTAGCTGGAGGCCTGTGGAGCTCTGGAGGAGGGAGCAGTTGGACATCTGGAGGGACGGGTGGAGAGGGATGGGCGCTGGCAGAGTCTTACTCCCCATGTCTGCTGCTGAAGGTCCAGCAGGTCTCCTGGTGGAGACAGAGACACGTGATCAGCCAAGACACACACACACACACCTATACACACACACACATATATACACACACACACACACCTATACACACACACACACACACATACACACACCTTTACACACACACACACACACACACTCACACACATATACACACACATATATACACACACATAAATATATATATACACACACACACACATATACACACACACCTATACACACACATACACACACGCATACACACACACATACACACCTATACACACACATACACACACGCATACACACCTATACACACACACATGCATATATACACACACACATACACACACACACACATATATATACACACACATACACACACACATAGACACACACATATATATATACACACACACACACACATATATATACACACACACACACATATATATATATACACACATACACACACACATAGACACACACATACATATATATACACACACACACACATATATATACACACACATACACACACACATAGACACACACATATATATATATACACACACACACACATGCATATATACACACACACATACACACATACACACCTATACACACACACATGCATATATACACACACACATACACACATACACACCTACACACACACACCTACACACACACACCTACACACACACACCTACACACACACACCTACACACACACACACAGAGCTGTGTGTGGGAGGTTCTTGTTCCCGCTAACGTGCCCGGGGCTGTTCAGGGCAGAATGACAGCACTGAGCCTCAGAAATACCTGCGAGCTGTTCCATCAGGTGTGATCACCTGCAGGAACAATAGACAATAATCTGTCTTTGTTTCAGGCCGTCGCTGACAGACGTGAGCAGCAGCAGCAGCGGAGGCTGCCAACGGGCCACGCCTCACATCAGCGTCTCTAAACGGGCCCAAAGGTCTCAGACCCGTTTGGTTTGGTCACATGACCCTGCCTGCTGCACACGCAGCTTCACATGTTACACATGTTTAACGGAGGCTGACAGCTCGCCCTCAGTCCTGATGAGAGCAGCTGTGGGGTAGGAACCACAGGTCCATTAGAACCCACATGGCGGTGTTACCAGGATGTAACCTTGGATCTGAGAGGAGAACCTCTGCAGGTGAAGCTCCTGGTTCTCAGGTAGCAACAGGTTCAGTTTCCCTCACAGGTGAAAAGTCACAACCATGAGTCAGACCTGGAAACCAGACCTGGAAGCTTTAGGAGAGCAGGTATTCATCCTAATCCTGGTGCACAGACCCCAGATCAGGAAGATTTGTGTCTCGTAGGAAGTTGTGACTGAATGAAGGATTTCACTCCGCTGGATTTCAGCTGATTTGTTAAAAACATGAGTCAGATGTTTCTGCTGCAACCTTCATCGGTTTCTAATCAACTTTAAACAAGTGTCTCCTCATCATGAAACCATGGCAACATAAAATCTTCACTTTCTGTTTGAATAACAGACGCAGTTTTCATTTAATCTAAGAGCAAAAACGAATCATTTCTGGATGTTTTTAACGTTTTCAGAAAGTCTGACCAGAAACGACCCGGTTCTTCAAAATACTGGATCTAAAATCAGTGTGTGTGGTTAGTGAAGCGCGAGAATAAACCAGTTTACAACTAACGGCACAGTTCAGGAGAGTCATTCATTACTTTGTTTGTTTGTTTGTTTATTTAATAATAACAATAATACATTTTATTTATAATGCACCTTACATTACAGAGGAATCTCAAAGTGCTATTTATTTATTGTTTAGGTATTATTTATTTATTTATTGTTTAGGTATTATTTATTTATTTATTTACTGTTTAGGTATTATTTATTTATTGTTTAGGTATTATTTATTTATTGTTTAGGTATTATTTATTTATTGTTTAGGTATTATTTATTTATTTATTTACTGTTTAGGTATTATTTATTTATTGTTTAGGTATTATTTATTTATTGTTTAGGTATTATTTATTTATTTATTTATTGTTTATGTATTATTTATTTATTTATTTAGTTACTGTTTAGGTATTATTTATTTATTTATTTATTGTTTAGGTATTATTTATTTATTTATTTAGTTACTGTTTAGGTATTATTTATTTATTTATTTATTGTTTAGGTATTATTTATTTATTTATTTATTTATTGTTTAGGTATTATTTATTTATTTATTTATTGTTTAGGTATTATTTATTTATTTACTGTTTAGGTATTATTTATTTATTTATTTATTGTTTAGGTATTATTTATTTATTTAGTTACTGTTTAGGTATTATTTATTTATTTATTTACTGTTTATGTATTATTTATTTATTTATTTATTTATTGTTTAGGTAATATTTATTTATTTATTTATTGTTTAGGCATTATTTATTTCCCTGTGGCTCATAGACGATGAACCGTAGAGGTTCTGTCCTCCTTTAACCTGCACCTCCTTAATGAGGAGCAGCCCCAACCCCCCACCCCCCACTGGCTCCTCTGGTCATCAGGCAGAAGTACCGGATCTCCTCACCGGAGGTCAGAAACGGGTCCTGTTAACTCTTTGATGACCCATGTGGTCCGGTTCGGTCCAGGCTGAGAGGTTCAGCACCGACCCGGGCGAGGGGGCTCTGATCTGATTTAATCATACTTAATTAAATGCTATCATTACAGATCAGATGAGGTTCTGGATTTACCAGAAGTTTGATGGAGAACCGAACAGAAGTTCAGCTGACTGTCAGAACCAGAACCAGAGCAACAGAAGAGTCCAGCAGGATCTCCGTTATTCATCCTAAATCAGGATTAAGTTTAATGTAACCAGACTTTGACTGAGAAGCAGAACTTCTGTCAGCTGAAAACCCAACTTTAGTTCTGATGCGTGCAGGTGAGTGAAACAGGCCATCACGTGACCTCTGACCCCAAAGCGGATGTTCTGTTTTTGATGATTTAAACAATCAGAAAATTATTAAAATGTGTCCGGATTAAATGATGAAGACAGAACCGGAACCAGAACCTCCAGTTTGTTTATAAAAGCTAAAAATAAAACTCAAATCAAACTCACTGAGTGAAGCTGCTGCTGGTCCTCCTACCGGACTCTCTGGTTCTGGAAGCCCGCTGATAGACCCGGTTAAAGAGTCAGCATGTTCTGGTTCTGGTTCCGCTCTGCCGCGCCTCTGCGCTCTGACGCACTGCTCTGCGCTCCGAGCGGACGCTGCCTCTTATCACTGCGCCACTCCGACACCTCCTGCACGTC
>SSNS01000128.1:1425844-1428344 GCA_006937985.1 Aphyosemion australe | reverse complement strand
ACAGAAAATTTGTTCCTGTTTTGGTTTAAAAACTAGATTTTATTATTAAGACTGGAGATAAATGTTCCAGTGTTCCCAGTGCCTGACTGGGATGTGGCTGTAGGAAACCAGACGGTACTGGTTTGGTTTTATTTGTGGTTAAACTGTGGCCATCATGTGAATATTCATTTAGCTCCAAACGCCGTCTTCCTCTCTGGTTCTTCTTGCTTTGCCTCATCAGCTGACCTGGATGGACCCTGGAGGCCTCTGCTGATGTTGTGGCTGAAGACTGGTTAACTCCTGGCCTTCATGGTGACCAACACCGGTTTATCTGTTCTTAACCAGCTGCCCTCGGTAAACTCATGACTGATGACATGTGTTTCTGCTCCGAGGCTCACTGAGGAACAGACGGCTTGCTGCTGCAGGACGTGCACGTCGTCCCACAGTTTGCTCCTCTTGATCCGAGTGGGAACAAGTGGGGAAAATGATGGACTAAGTGCTCTCCAAGGGGCTGAAACCAGATCCTCTTTTACAGCCACTTGCAAAACAAGCTCTCTTTCTAATGTAATGCAGTGTTGATCAGAGCCCCGCGGAGCCAGCAGGCCGCGGAGGCTTTTTTAATTGTTGCAGGTGGCCTGGCTCGGGGAACATAGCTGTGATGCTCAGGGATCTGCAAATAAAACTCCAAAGCGTGCATGTGTGAACGGGTACACAAACAAGTGAGCAGCGTCCAACACAGCTGTGTCTGGAAACGCTGAGCCAAACGGTTCTCAGCCCCAGCTAACAGCATGGCCCCTTTCTGCCTTCGGCCGCTGGTTCTGCAGAAACACAGACTGACAGCAGAATATCTTTAAAACCAGCCTAAGATTCTGATCCTGCTCTCCTGGGGAAACCTGTGTTTCTTAATGCTTCTGCCTGAAAACTTGTAGCCTCCTGATTTGAGGGAATTTAGCGTGACGAATCCCAGAATAACCAACTTCTTCTTTCTGCCATTAAACACATCAGGTTCCTCTGTGAGCTGCTGACGTGGTCTCTTCCCAACGAGCGTGAGCGATTTATTATTTATCCTGACAGAACACAGCATGGAAATGATTTTAGAGCTTAACCAAATACATCAGTTCCACTCTGCATGTCTCCTATTAACACACACAAGTCACATGTGTGCAAGAACTCAACATGTCAACAGGTTCCTGTCAGCGAGGCGACTTAAATAATCCTTCCAACGAACGAGACTCGGAGAAAATCCAAACAGTCAGCAGAGAAAGTCGTTCATCAGGTCCAGGATGTGCCTTTGTTTCCTGTCCGTGATCACACACACACACACATATATATACACAAATATACACACACACGCACATACACACACACATATATATACACACAAATATACACACACACACACACACACACACACATATATATACACACAAATATACACACACACACACACACACACACATATATATATATACACACACGCACATACACACACACACACACACATATATACACCTCACACATACACACACACACACACACATATATACACACACACGCACATACACACACACACACATATATATATATACACACACGCACATACACACACACACATATATATATATACACACACACACACACACACATATATATATATACACACACGCACATACACACACACACACACACATATATACACACACACGCACATACACACACACATATATATATATATATACACACACGCACATACACACACACACACATATATATATATACACACACGCACATACACACACACACACACATATATATACACACACGCACATACACACACACACACACAAATCTATATATACACACTCACATACACACCCACACCCACATAAAATCTTTNTGATGGTGGTGGTGATGATGGTGGTGATGATTGTGATGATGATGAT
This sequence comes from Aphyosemion australe, assembly GCA_006937985.1. Lineage (NCBI taxonomy): Eukaryota > Metazoa > Chordata > Actinopteri > Cyprinodontiformes > Nothobranchiidae > Aphyosemion > Aphyosemion australe. The sequence goes on along the minus strand of SSNS01000128.1, from coordinate 1,426,422 downwards.
GATGGTGGTGATGATGATGGTGGTGATGATTGTGATGATGATGATGATGGTGGTGGTGATGATGGTGGTGGTGGTGATGATGGTGGTGATGATTGATGACGATGGTGGTGATGATGATGGTGATGATGGTGGTGATGATGATGGTGGTGATGATGGTGATGATGATGGTGGTGATGATTGTGATGATGGTGGTGATGATGATGGTGATGATGGTGATGATGGTGATGAGGGTGATGATGATGATGGTGGTGATGATGGTGATGATGGTGGTGATGATGATGGTGGTGATGGTGATGATGATGATGATGATGGTGGTGATGATGATGGTGATGATGGTGGTGATGATGATGGTGGTGATGATGGTGATGATGATGGTGGTGATGATTGTGATGATGGTGGTGATGGTGACGATGGTGGTGATAGTGATGATGATGGTAATGATGGTGATGATGATGATGGTGGTGGTGATGATGATGATGGTGATGATGATGGTGATGATGGTCATTATGGTGATGATGATGGTGATGATGATGGTGGTGGTGATGATGATGATGGTGGTGATGATGGTCATTATGGTG
>SSNS01000128.1:1386151-1418651 GCA_006937985.1 Aphyosemion australe | reverse complement strand
AGGACAAAACAGGAAAACTGTTGTTTGTCTCTTCTCCAAGCAGATTCCAGAACAGAAGAACTAAAGGTAAAGACTCTGCTCAGGTTAAGTAGATCCTGAATCCTTCACCTGGACGTCCCTTTGGACCAAATCCATCCTCACGGCTCCAGCCGGAGACGTTCATTATTCCCTCTCCATCTCAGAAACAACAACTCTCATCCAGTCAGACGACCAAACAGCCCGGAGATGCCTACGGCAGCAGCGTGGAGTCTGGTGAGTCAGAGCACACAGGTGTGATACCAGAACCCCCACCTGAACACAAACAGCAGCAGAACCAGAGCCCTCGCTGATCCAAACCATGAGCTCACACAGAAAAGTGTCACTCATTAAACATGTGCCCTTGGTTACCCCAGGACCAGCCAAACATCTATTATGTCACCAAATATTTGTTTTACAACGGGAGTAAAACTCCGTCCTAATGTCAGAACCGCCCTCGGCTCTGCTGGTTTAAAACCTGCAGCTGCTGAAATATAAAAACGGGCTCAGCGGGTCGGTTCTGGCACCGTGGAGGAGCTCTGATGAAAGCAGAGTTTTAATAATCAGCACCAATGTGTTTTGTTCTGTTTTATTTCCGGTCCTCGTCCAGGATGAGACGTTTACTCTAAAAATGTCCAAAGCTAAAGTTTTTCACAGTGACGGGCTGGTTTTGTTCTCCTGTCTGACGGGGAGCAGCACCTGCACGGCTGGTTTGGGTTGGTCCTGCAGGACTCCTCTGGAGGGGAGCAGAACTCAGCACCTTCACCGTTTACATCTCAAACCTGCTGCAGGACAACGAGCTCCTCCTGTGTGACCTCAGAGGAGGCGGAGCCATCCTCCTCCAGCGTGTTTGCCCAATCAGAGGCAGTCTCTATTATTCCAACATCATCATTTGAACTGAGCGAGGGTTCCTGACCCGCCGTGATGCCTTCAGGGCAGCCGGGTCACATGACCGTGACTCCATGGCCACAGCATCCAGTCATCATCTCACCACAGGCGTGTTTTATAGGATTCCTAATGATGTATGAATGTTGTTCATTAGTCGGCAGCGGAGGCGCAGGAGGAGAGGAATGTCAGATGGAAGTTTAATAAAAACCACCATGGAAACTCAGCTGCAGCTGTTCCACCTGAGTTCTGCAAACCGGGCCCTGCTGGTACCGCTTTAATGAGTCTGACTCAGGAAATACCCAGAAACCTGCAGAGAGCTCCAGCCTGAACCCGATCAGAACCCGTCAGTCGCACCGAGCCTCGATCAGCAACATAAACGCACCTGTTCATGGTTAGTTTGGGTCTGATCTGTAAATCCTAAGACTAGAAGAACCGCTCTGAGGAAACCTGAGCTGTTTCCACAGATGTTACTGGTTCCTTATCTGGGAAAAGTGGGAATATTTCATTATTTAACCCGTTAAAAGTTTGACCAGATCATCATAAAGGTTCATGAGGAGGTTTTATCTTCTGCAGCTCGTTCCGTCGTTTTGGAACCACAGCGAGAACCGTCTGGACCTCGTTGGAAGGCAGAACCAGATGACATTCCTGAGCAGAACACGGTGGTCCAGAAGCTCCATCAGCCATGTCTGATGGAGCTTCTCAGCACAGCGTCCATGTGGAGAGGGCTTAAGGAGGTGTTTGGCAGCCAGGAGTTTTACTGGAGCTTCTTCCTAACGACTGGTGGAACCAGAAGTTTGGACTCTCCACGGCGGGCCGACTGAAGTAAAGCTGGAGCCGTTGTTAGAAGGTCTGGCGCTGAAGCATCTGGTCCCAAACCTGAAACCTGTTTTTAGATTTCATTATTTATTTGTTGCCCCTTGGCTCAATCATTCGCAAACACGGCCTTGCGTTCCACCTATATGCTGATGACTGCCAGATCTACACCTCGTTTCGTCAGGGGAATGGTCTTGCTATCATGTCCCTTGTGTCCTGTCTCAACAAGGTAAAGTCTTGGCTAGCGGCTAACTATTTGCATGTGAATGAGGGTAAAACAGAGCTCATTGTTTTTAATCCAAACAGCAGGCTTGCTGCAGGTTCAGTAGTTGACCCGGGCCCTCTCTCTCCCTTTTTGAAGCAAGTGGTCACTAGCTTGGGGGTGAGAATTGACTCGGGACTTAAGCTTGATGCTCACGTGAATTCTGTTATCCGATCGTGTTTTTTCAATCTTAGACGCCTTGCCAAAATCAAGCCTATGCTGTCGAGAGTCCACCTGGAGCAGGTACTCCATGCATTTGTAATCTCTAGGTTGGATTACTGCAACTCTCTCTATGCTGGGCTTGGTCAGTCAACACTTCATCGCCTCCAGCTTGTGCAGAACAGCGCCGCCAGGTTTCTGACTGGCACCAGGAAACGGGACCACATCAGTCCAGTGTTGGCTTCCCTACACTGGCTTCCAGTCTTTTATCGGGCACGTTTTAAGCTTCTGGTGTTTGTTTTTCATTTCTTTCAGGGAGGCGCCCCTCCTTATTTAGCGGCGCTCTTGAAAAAGCATGTGCCATCACGATCTCTGCGCTCTTCTGATCAGGGCCTGCTTGTTGTCCCTCGCACGAGGTGTCGGACTCGTGGGGACCGGGCTTTCTCAGCCTTAGCACCGTCACTCTGGAACCAACTGCCACCATCAATTAGGCTGTCTACATCTCTGCCGGTTTTTAAGAGTAGGCTGAAAACCCACTTTTTTCGTCTAGCGTTTTCAGAAAACGCTTGATGTCTGCCTGTTTTTATGCTTTTATGTTTTTTTATTGTTCAATGTTTTAATATTTCTTTTTATCATGATTTTATGTTGTTCTCAGCGCCTTGGCCTCCTGTAACGGGTGTGGAAGGCGCTATATAAATAAAAGTTGATTGATTGATTGATTGATAAAGGAGGATGCTCTTCATCCAGAGTCGGACTCTGATGAGTCTGGGAGTTTTTATCTGGGATGGAGCTGACTCCAGGTCTGGGAAGCTGGAAACATTCCTCCTAAACAAACTCGGCTTTGATCCGTGTGTTTGAACACTTCCTGTCTCTGACATCATGACCGTGGAGGTTTGACTCAGAGACACGACGGGAGCCGTGACTCAGGATGAAACAAAGATGGCTCCAGAGCGGTTAGAGTCTGGGTTAAATTATTTATTTATTTACAAACGGGGTCAGATTAGGATGAACTGGTCTGGGAGGAAGAGTTCTCCTAAAGGTTTTGCTCTACTGTGGTTTGCTGCCACCTAGTGAGTACCAGCAGGTACTGCAGCAGCAGAGTTCTGGAAACCAACAGATCTAACCCAGAACCAGAACCAGAACCTTCAGCCTCCTCTAAAACACAACGTGTGGTTTGGTTTTACGTAAAGGAACTCTGGGTTTTAGGTTCACGTCTCATCGGGGTCGGTGTCACCGCCGCTCCTCTTCCTCTTCCCGTTGTCTCCACCTGCTGCTCCGTCGTGGTACCCATTCGCCGGGGATTTGTCGCTCCGAAAGACAGAAGAGGGTGGCGTCTCTGGGAAGTTCTGACCCGGTCCGAGAACCTGCCTGATGGTGACATTCACTCTGGAGTTCTGGATGTACCTGGAGCACACGGCCCAGTCTTCCTCGGTCACGGGCTCCAGAACGCCGCCTTCCGGCAGAACCGCAGCAGAACCGATAGGTTCTAAAAACGATGCCCGCTCCAGCGGTGCCGGCAGGATCCGTGGGACGGCGTGGTACAGGAGACGGCTCGGTCCCGACATCACCATCACATCTCCACTGTGCATGTACATGGCGGTGGGGGGGTCCTGTCTGCGGGGCCCGCCCAGGAGGAAGATGGCCGACTGTCCGAAACTATCAGAACACAACGACAGCAATGAGAACGTTCCCAGAATCCAGCCAGACCCAACAGAACCAGTAACGCCCCTCCCCACCTGAGCGACAGCAGAGGTCGGGAGTGATCCAGCTCCGACTCGTCCACGTGGATTCCCAGAGACGAATCCGACCGGTAGTAGTTGAGGATGGCAGCCTCGGAGCTGAATCCCGGGAACCCACAGGCAGCCGTTATCCTGAAGGCCAGAGCGTGGAGCTCAGAGGGGAACGCCGTGTGATGATTGGCTGAATAAGTCTGTAAACAACAAACACCTGAGATTTAGAATCAGCCGTGATCACCTGAGGAGCCTGAGCAGCTCACCTTACTGTCCCAGTTGTAGTGATAACCCAACGTGACCCAGCGCAGCTTCTCCAGGAGACTCTTGGGTTGTCTCGCTCCAGGAGGACACCTGGGGACGGTTTTAGAACCATTGCTTCTGATTTACTTCACTGTGCTTTTGAAACATCCAGAGGTTTTTAATAAAGAGGAATTCCCCCAAACATCCTAAAGCAGGGCTTTTACATGACCACAGCGCTGCCTGCTGGTTGGCATGGAAACTGCTTCACTACATGCACCATTGTACCTTAAAGCTGGGGTCTGTAGCGCGACGCCACGAAGGTGGAGAAGATCGGCTATAGCTCCGCCCCTGCTCCCACTCCCCTACTGGAAGGAGCTGAAAGTCACGCCTCATACCACGCTAAGTTATGTTTTTGATATGTTCCTGCTCAGACACGCCTGATTCTAACTGCTGAATGATCTCCTCAGCCTTCATCAGGGTCTGCAGGAGCTGCTCATCACTTATTTTAATTCAATCTGCAGTGGAGGACTTGTCTCACCTGAGAACGTGTGCACTCCTGCTCCAGATGTCCTGGGTCTCTGATGGAGACATGTGCATGTCCAGGTTGCACACGTTTGGTTTCTGAGGGTACGTCTTCAAACACTGTCTGACCCAGAAGGCCTGAGAGCCTCGCAGGAACGGATTAGAGATGAAGATGAACCCTGAAACAAAAACAGCAACAACAAAAAGTCACTTGAACGTAAAAGGAGAGGGAAAACGCTGCAGATGTGGTCTCATGTGATGCTGAGAGTACTCAGGGTTGTGTTTTATTCTGCAGTTGCTCTATTTCTACCATCTGGACCAGCTTTGATCCTAAAGAGCACGGCTCTGCCCCCTAAAGGAACCTGCTGGTTAAACAAAATGATCTGTTTTTACTTAGAGAATGAAGGTTTAATAAGACAAAAACTGGGATTATTCTTTAAATCCAGGATCATTTATTCCAGGGATGAATCTTTTTATGAGAGCTGATCAGTGGAACCAGAAGCCACCATGGTCCTACCTGGGTGTCCCTGCAGGCTGAAGGCTCTCCAGTCTCTGATGGGCTTCAGGCCAACACGGGCAGCCTCCTCATCACCCACAGCAGCTGGATCCAGGTCAGCTGACACAACCTAGTAAAGCAGCTGGGATCAGGTTGTGGTTCTGGACATCAGCGGTACTTTTATACAAAACACAGCTCTGACATGACCGTCTGTGTTTAAAATCGAATTATCTTGTTTTAGTTTCTGGTGCGCTATAATAGGTCACGTGATCTTTATGTGACGTTATTTTACCTCGTTTTAACCATAGATATCATATACATCACTAGATGCCTTAACTAGGAGCAAAGACTATATGGGAGTCGACAGCGTCCCTACGCGGCGGCCATCTTACCTCAGACAGCTTACGTTCCGTTCCGTAGCAGATGGAAGGTGAGTGAACAACTTAAACAAAAACACTCATAACTCGATTAAATATTAACGGATTTACAAGCGGGTTGCATTATTACAACATAGATATCATTTATATCACTAGATGCCTTACCCGCGCTGTTCGTCGATTGGACGAACGTCCCTACGCGGCGGCCATCTTACCTCGGACAGCTGCCCCCTTTCGTAACATTGGTGTCAATGGTGCATGTACTATTTAAATAACTCTAACTTGCTCAATTTTCAACCAAATTTCAAACGGTTTGGTTTGTTATAAACGCCAGAGATGTGGCTGTGAAATATGACGGATTTGGCCCGTTATTTTAAAAATGTTAAAGTATGTCCTATCAAGCCTATGTGCTATAAGGTTTGTAATAATGCAACCCGCTTGTAAATCCGTTAATATTTAATCGAGTTAAGAGTGTTTTTGTTTAAGTTGTTCACTCACCTTCCATCTGCTACCATTGAGAACGGAACGTAAGCTGTCCGAGGTAAGATGGCCGCCGTGTAGGGACGCTGTCGACTCCCAGTTAAGGCGTCTAGTGTTTATATGATATCTATGGTTTTAACTAAAGCAGGTGATGTTTATGTTTCTCACCTTAACTCCTCCTCCTCCTGCGGCTCCACCGCAGAAATCTGTAACGTCTCTGAAATCCGGCGGAGGATCTCGTCTTTTATAAAACTTAAACATTTTCCTAAACGCGTCTTCTCCACCCTCCACCATGGAGGCCGCCATCTTGGCCATGACGTACCTGACCTTTCAACTCCGGTAGCTTCCGGTTTGCTTTGCGACAACTTTATTCAACTTTTATAAAACTTATAAATCACGCAGGACTGAAGTAAACCATAAAATTATACTTATACGTGTTGATGTTGTTTGTTAGGTAAAAAAGAACAAATGTCCCGCATGCGTGGTTGTAAATCACGTGACCTACGTCAGCGGTCCGAGAGTGAATGAAGGGCAAAGATGGCGGCTTCCTCTAAGAAGGTGTTTGAGTTGTTTGTGTCCAGAGTCCCGTGGACCGTAGCCAGCAGTAAGTCCTCTTATGGCCTGATTCATCCCTCATGTTTGGTGTTTTAGCTAAAACTGAGTTCGTAGGACAGGAAGTGACGTTTCATGTGTGTTTTGCCTGTCAAACAGACACGTGGGTTCGTTACGGCTTAGGAACGTAATGAGTAGGGTTCTATAGACTGACCGGTTCCGGTGGGTTAGACTGTCTGGTTTAATCTGACCTGGGGTCTGTCTGACTTATGGGAGCTGGTTAGAACTGGCCTTGACCTCAGACCCATGGTGTTGATGTGGGATAGCGTTAGTGACGCTGACGCACACAGACCCACAGCTATAAAGTTTAAGTCCCAAGTCATCATCACACACTGGTGAAATTACATCTCTGCACGTGACCCATCCCCGTGGTGGGGAGCGGGAACTATTTGGTGGTTTAACATCTGTTGTCCTTTTCCCCAGATTCAGAATTACTGTTTGTTCTGAAATGTTTAATTATTTGTATATTTTCACATAAAAAGGGCATTATTCTATGGTTAGTAATAATAATACTAAATATTACTTTATCTATAACACCTGAGTCTGACCCGGTTCTGTGTTCTTGTTTGTTTCAGAGGAGATGAGGGAGTACTTTGGACAGTTTGGCACAGTGAAGAGGTGTCTCCTACCATTTGTAAGTTGTCAGACTGAATCAGCTGATTAGAACATAAACATGGTATATGTACACTGCTCACAAAAATTAAAGGAACACTTTTTTATTGGGCCTGGCATGAAATCAATGAAACCTGTCTGATAATGTTCTGGTTGATGAAGCAGCTGAGGGCATTGTTAATCACTTTCAGCTGTATTGGTGTTCATGGACTTAACGACAGGTGCACTAAAGTGGCAACAATTACAAAACCCTCAAAACAGGACTGGTTTAACATGTGGAGGTCATTTCAAGTTTCTCCCTCTTGATCTTTTTTGGCTGGTTTTCCACTCGTGCTAGTTTTGGCTTGAGTAATTATCTCTACTGGCAGCATGAGGCCATTCCTTAACCCTACAGAAGTTGCACAGGTTGTCCAACTTCTCCAGGATGGCACATCCACACGTGCTGCAGCAAGAAGGTTTATTGTGTCTCCCAGCACAATCTCCAGAACATGGAGGAGATTTCAGGAGACTGGCGGTTATTCTCAGAGAGCTGGACAGGGCCGTAGAAGGTCCACAACCCATCAGCAGGACCGATACCTGCTCCTTTGTGCAAGGCGGACCAGGCTGAGCACTGCTCGTGCCCTACAGAATGACCTCCAGAGGGCCACTGGTGTGAATGTCTCTACCCAAACAATCAGGAACAGACTTCATGAAGATGGCCTGAGGGCCCGACGTCCTGTAGTGGGCCCTGTGCTCACTGCCCAGCACCGTAGAGCTCCACTGGCATTTGCTCAAGAACACCAGAATTGGCAAGTCCGCCACTGGCGCCCTGTACTTTTTACAGACGAGAGCAGGTTCACCCTGAGCACCTGTGATAGACGTGAAAGAGTCTGGAGAAGACAAGGAGAACGTTATGCTGCCTGCAACGTCGTTCAACATGACAGGTTTGGTGGTGGGTCAGTGATGGTCTGGGGAGGCATATCCATGGAGGGACGCACAGACCTCTACTGCCTAGGAAATGGTGCTCTGACTGCCATAAGGTATCCAGATGAAATCCTTGAACCCTTTGTCAGACCCTACGCTGATGCAGCAGGTCCTGGTTTTCTCCTAATGCACGACAATGCCCGGCCTCATGTGGCAAGAGTATGCAGGCAGTACCTGGAGGATGAAGGAATTGAAACAATTGAATGGCCTTCACCATCCCCTGACTTAAACCCAATAGAACATCTGTGGGACATTATGGTTGGGTCCATTAGGCGGCGCCAGGTTGCTCCTCAGACTGTACAAGAGCTCAGGGATGCCCTCACACAGATCTGGGAGGAAATGCCACAAGACACCACCCGTTGTCTCATTAGGAGCATGCCCCGACGTTGTCAAGCATGCACACAAGCTCGTGGGGGCCACACAAGATACTGAAAAGCATTTTGAGTTGCAGAAATGAAGTTTTTGAAATAATGGACTAGCCTGCCACATCTTCATTTCACTCTGATTTTAGGGTGTCTACACAATTGAGCCCTCTGTAGGCTGAACACTTTTATTTCCATTAAAAGACTTGGCATCCTTTTGTTCCTAAGACATTGCCCTGTCCTTATTTGTATAGATATCCAACTTCATATTGAGATCTGATGCATCTAATGTGTTTCTTTAAAGTGTTCCTTTCATTTTTGTGAGCAGTGTATTTATATAGTACCCATTCATCCTGGTGATGATGAACTGCATGTTAGCCACAGCTGCCCTGGGCTCACTGACAGAGGCCACCGGTCCCTCCGACCACCAGCAGCAGGTGGGGGTGTGAAGTGTCTTGTCCAAGGGCACAACGACTGCAACGGAGTGAGCGGGGTTAGAACCTGCAGCTCTTCTGCCACCCTCATAAAGCAGACAGTTAGACGCTTGAAGAGAAAAACAAACACTAGAATCATTTCTAGAAGAGTCTGGAACAGCAGGAGGCGGGATGTGATCCAGAAACACCTGAGCTCATTTCTAGGAAAGGTGTGATTTATAACACAGAACCTGTGTGCAGCTGGGCTTAAGCAGCGGTTAGGTCGGATCATTCATTTGCGTAGGCCTAAATACATGTTCAGTAGACTTTTAGGAAGGATTCCACTAGGGCTGAGCGATATGGAAAAGATCCTATCACGATATTAATTTTCATATCGATAATATCACAATATAAAGGAAATCAATATTTTTCTCTGTCTTTAATGTTCTCTGATAATTTAAATTGAGCTTATTTTTGATTTTAAAGATTTATTTTCTGAACATGTCATAAAACATAAACCTGTTGTAGATAAATCAAACAGGTTTAATTTAAACTAAAATCTTGCAGCATTACAGGAGAACACTAGCCTGGCAAGCCATCCTATATATGTGAATATATAGTCTGGCCACGAACCATTGACGGCTCTCAGTCGTGAGGCGGGATCTACGGTTGTCTTTCAAAATGTCAGCACGCAATTGGATAGCGCTAGGACCAATCAGAGTAACGAACAACGTGACGTAATCACAGCGACGGAAAAGCGGAACCCACTAATGGCGTCAATGATTTCTGTCGTTTTTGTAAAAAAACACGCGAATATCAGGTGTACTGGGACATTGCACTACTTTGTTTGATAAAAAATAAGAAGCCGCTAAGTATATCAGACAGACTTACGCACGTTGGAGTCTAAATAATCCAATGTTGATGACAAAGCCGTTTCAAAAGAACGTGGCTCCGGCGCTGCCGCCATGTTGCTTGGGTTCGCGGCCGCAGCGCTGACGTCATCGGCTACTCCCGCTCTGTGATTGGCCCACAATATAGAGCGCTGTGATTGACCCAACCAAAACTATAGCGAGTTGTGATTGGACAGCCACAGCAGTGGATCGGGCTGCGAGGGTTCCAATGAAGCGTGCCTAGACCAAACTCTGCAAAGCAAGAATTGGTCTAGTTCACTAGGCTAGGAGAACACACCTCAGTCATCCAAATATACATTCTCAAAATGTCTCTGCTTGTTTTAAATATAGCTTCTTTAAGAATCAGCAATAATAAAAATGAAAGACAAAAACAGTGTTTTGTATCCGTGAGAATTTGAGCAGGCTCTACACAAAGTTTTCTAAATGAGGCCCCAGGTCCTCAGGTGACCCCTGACCTTGAACTGTTTGTGTTGAATCAGGACAAAGAGACGGGTTTCCACAGAGGCTTCTGCTGGATCGGGTTCTCCACAGAGGAAGGACTCAGCAATGCACTCGAGAAGGACCCTCATATTCTGGAAGGATCAAAGGTAAAATGATCCCTCATGCAAAGACTTGTGGGTGTTGGAGTCCTTCATGTTTTCTGTTCTTTAAAGAGCCAGTCACCCCAGATCATTTTCTTTTGCTGATAAACATAAACGAGTGTCTAATAGTAGGGTTGTAACGATGCTTCGAAAATCGATTTAAAATTGGTGAAAACTAGTTTAAATATCCATCGTTGTAGAAAGAAAAGAAAATCCATTCACTGCCAGAGATGTCCGAAAGACTAAAGCGGAACTAATATTCCGCCGAACGGAACTAATGTTTGGTTCCATGTTTCAGGCCGTGCATGGTTTTATGACAGACATGTTTCCGGTTTAGCGCCGGTTGTGCGTCACGGATATAAAACTAAGTAAAACGAGACGAATATTCAGGTTATATTCGTGCTTACTAAGGTGTTTACATGTTTAGTTACCCATCAGCTGCATTTGTTGTTATTCTTTAGCGTGCTAATATAGTATTTAACGATCGTCATTTGCCGCTAATGCTAAAGCTAGCCCATGAATGCCGTGACGCACATGCTAAGCTGCTAACATACCTTCAGTAAACCACATCTACACACATGTAACTTGTTCCTGTTAAATAAGCCTGCTGTTCAAGTTCACTGTTAATAAACGCGCTGAGAAAACTTCTGGTTTCCCTGGCTCTCTGACCGGAACCTACCATCCATATTGGCCGCCTCAACCAGTCGGTATATCCTTTTATTAGTGTAGTGCTACTACAAGAGACATAAATGCAGGTGGCATTCAAAAATAAGTGAAACCTTTTTTGAGCATAAAAAGACTTGTGATCATTTCCATATCATCATTAATTACCGCTATTACTTTGTTCAATGGTAAGTTTTAGTAAGACAATAGAAAGTTACAATTTGAAACAAGGACTAAAGGGCAATTGTAAAAAAGAATTTATTTTGCCATAAAATAACTGAAATTCATTTTGTTGTGAAAAATCGTAAAAAATCGGAAACTTATAATCGGCAATCGAATCGTGAATTGAGTGAATCGTTACATCCCTATCTAATAGTGATGTAGACGTGTGTAGTCATATTTTAGTGCATCTCATTAAAAATATAAATATTCTGCCTAAAACTGTGAGTGGAGCGCCCTCTTCAGGTTAAAACTCTGCACTACATTTGAATTATAATCAGCCATCGCTATTGGCTCAGAAGTGATTTGTGATGTTAGCCAGTATTTGTGATGTCAGTGCAGCCGAGTCGTGGCCACGCCTCCGGCTGGCTCTGCACCAGTTGCCTAGGCAACTCACGAGCCAATTCAAAATGTTATGGCTCAGGGCCAAAAATCCTTCCTCCCGTTTGTCTGGTGAAGGAGAGAAAAGTTCCAGAAGCGTGCTGCTCTGTGTGTGTGTGTGTGTGTGTGTGTGTGTGTGTGTGTGTGTGTGTGTGTGTGTGTGTGTGTGTTATCGGCTCATTTCACTGATGGAGAAGCGCCGTTGGTGGGGTGGGGGGTGTTGTCAGTCAGCGCCGCGCTCTCGGTCTACTAGGCAACGCCTCCTTTTGGCTCATTTTTCCAACAGGGGGTGTGGGTGGAGTAAGACTGGGGGGTGACTTACTCTTTAAATTGATGTTGATTTCAAATGTGTTCAGACGCTGATGAAGTTCTGCTCTGAAACTAAATATTGTTCCGATCTTTTGTTATTAAAGACACGTTTAAAGTTCTGTAGGTACTGAGTTCTGCTCACGTTTTACCTGCTGATGTTCTCTGGTTTCAGCTGCAGGTTCAGAGGAACAGACGCCCTTTTGTAGGACACAAGTCCTCCAGAGACGGTGAACTGGACTGAAGCTTGGTGGTTCTGCCAACGAGATGTTCTGTTCTGGAACCAGGATTCTTTTTTTTAATTTAAAACTGATGTGTGAAAGATGTCACCTGACATCCCAGTGGTTCTGTGTATTTACTATAATAGTAGTTATTATAACATCCCATCATCAGATCACATCAAAGGCAACTTGTTGGGTTCATGTATCGTACGTCTGCTAATAAACACGTTTATTTGTCTGGTTTGACTTTTTTCTGTATATTTTCTGGTGATGTAGAGCTAAAACCTGTATCATCTGAATATCTTAATAAACCTTTAGATTTTTATACCTGATGCCCCTAGTGGACTCCTAATAACTAGTTATCCTCCTTAAGCCAGTTGTCTAACTCGGTGTCTGCAGCTGTGGATCAGACACAAACAGAGCTGTGTTTACCTGGCATGAATATGGTTCTGAGGTGAATAAATACATATTTTATACTCAAGTATTTGGCTGTTAACGTAAATAGGGTGACCAGATGTCCCGCTTTGTGCGGGACAGTCCCGCATTTTCATCATTTTTCACACGTCCCGCAAATTGAGACAATGTCCCGCATTGACAGTCTCCCGTTCCGAATTTCAATCTTGCATAAACGCTGTGGAAAAAGCCGCCTGTTGCTGTCAGTCGAACCAGGAGGCGGGACTTTACCGCCGGTCCGGAGCGCTTGGGGCGCGCTGCGCGCGCACCCGAACCACCAAAACCCTCTATACAGTCTTTGACCAAAACAGAAGCGTCAGCGAGAACGGAGGAAAGATGAACACCGTGGCGAAAATGCTGTTAGAATAAACTCGTGGGTTAAAAGTGTTCATTGAGACTCTGTCAGGGTCTTTGTGTTGTTTCTCAGAGTCTTTTTTTGTGTCACGGCGCGGAGTCTGATATGAAACAGAGCAGAGAATCCAAGAGTCACACAAAAATATGTTGGTCTGAACTGAAGCAGGGTTCCCAGTAAGTAGACAGGTCCCAAACGAGTTTCTAACACACACAAGGTGCTGGAGTTGTTTTTATTTCAAATACATACAAGCTAAACTCTTTTAAAGCACATTAAAGAGAGAATTAAATGTAAGCCTTCATTATTTTTCTCTGAAATTTGAGGAAAAAAGTCTTTCTAAGGAACCCTGTTAGATTAGATCTGAATTTCTTCAGATTTAAGTCAGTGATGTTTTTTCTCTCTCCCCTAAATATTTACTAGAAAAGATGTGTTGTCATTTTTGGAAAAAAAACACCACTTTGTTTCTGAATTAAGAAAAAAATAGCAAAAAAGTATGAATATTTGTTGATTTTATTGGAAAATGTATTAAAAACAAACTTAAATAGATCTAAAATTGTTACTGGTACTTTTACTGTCATTCTGTTGTGGAAAATATTCAATGAAAACTCTGAAAAGCTGCTAAAACCTGCATATTGTTTTTTACGGTGGGCCTTTCTATATTATTAAAATGAGTTGATGGTTTAAAATCCTTTTAGCTAAAGCTAATCAGAACCACTAGAAGGTCCAAAGAGCCTGAGTTAAGCTGTGGTGATGAGAGGAGCTGTGAAATAGTCTGAAAACTTTTGCTTGTTCAAGTTGAACTCAAATAGAATATATAGTACATGAAATATATGATGATAATAATTATAATAACTATGTATATTTACCAGTGATGTTGGAGCTAAAAGGCAGAAAATAAGTTTTGTTTTTTTTACTTTTTTACTTTATCTTGTTAAATTGGAATTTTACGTTGTCCCACATTGAGTAGTCTCTGTCCCACATTTGGCGAGTTGGGATCTGGTCACCCTAAACGTAAACCAGATGTAGTGGTGATAGTCCTGTGGCATGCATCTTTAACATTAGCCTTTATGCTCTCAGTAGTGCTCATTTATAGTTTAATTCTGGCTTTGTAAAAACCTCTAAATTATTTTATTTTTTATTATTAGATAATGGTTAAAATAACTTTTTTTACCCACCGTTGTGAACTTTAACAGAAGTTTGCTGATGTGTTCACAAACAAACGCTTAGCCCAATTTCAGCAATATAGGTTTACAAAAATAAAATGTATGAAATGTTAAAAGGAAGAGGGGACAGAAAATACTATCTTATTGACTCAGTTATGAGATTAAAGCTCATTTGTTTTTAACTCAATTTGAAGTCTTACTAAATGGCATCAAATCAGGTTCAGTAAACTGACGGAGTAACATTAACTGTTGGTTCAAACTTAGATTCTGACTATAATTCAACTTGTTAGTTTTTTTGGTTCATTTAAATGTTTTTAGTTTTCTAGTGCAGACGAGCTGAATTTCATCAACAACATCGAACACCATCCAGACCTTCCAGCAGACTGTCCAGAGCACGATGAAACACCTCTGATGCAGAGACGATACCAAATACCTGTACCTACCATAAGGACTATTAAAGGTGCAGTATCTTGAGCTAGTTTCATCTAACTTTATTTGCCAAACCTTGAGCAGCACTCCTCACGCTTAGGTATTTGATCATGTTCCCTTTGAATGTTGCTATTTAAATCCCCAGGGTCCATACACACCCATAGATCATTATTTTTATTTCTTTTATCAACACACACCATGGAGTTCACCCACTCCGTTGGCTCTTCGACTTTAGAAATGACCTTCAAGTGCAACATTCTATCTAATTCCTTTTTTAGACGTTCCTTCAATGGAGCAGGAACTCGTCTTGGAGCATGAATGACTGGCTGTGCATTATCCTTCAGTTTGATGCTGTAGGTATATGGTAGCAACCTAATTCCTCAAAGAGATCTCCATGGTGCTGTATGATGGAATCTCCAGACTCTTGCTGAGTAGACAGTACATTCACATCATTCACATAATACACTCTTTTTACTAGGTTTAGCTTCGTCGCCGTTACTCCACCCAACGATGACTCACAGGCCTCAGACACAACATGGAACAGTACATTATGGACCTTATTTCTCACCATCACCTTCATAACACACTGCCCATTACAGGCGATATGTTGTCCATTATAGTCTTTGAGGTGAACGTTTTTCTTGTGTATCATAGGTCTTGGTTTCACTGTTTTAATCACAGACCAACTGATCAGGTTTGCTTGTGCGCCGGTGTCTATCTTCAGAGTCACCTCGACCCCATTTATCGGAAGCGACACCACCCACGCATCCCCAGGAGCCGTGTTGCTGTCGTCCACATCTTCGTCCTTGTTCTCCACCTGGTCATCATCTTCACGTGAAGCCACGCCCACAAAGAAAGTGTCACTCAAGTCGGTTTCCTCAACCAGCCGCACTGCCTTGGCTTTGGATCGACATTGTTTTGCAAAGTGTTTTTTCCCATTGCACTTCAAACACCTCTTTCCAAAGGCAGGACACTGTTTAGGTGCATGCCTGCCACCACAGCAGGAGTACACAGGATTGCCATCACTGGGTTTGCGGTGCGTCGTTACCATAGCAATCTGCTCACCGTCGGCTAGCTTCAGCAAACGTTTTAGCATTGTAGCTGCCATCAAAGACAGTTATGTTAATTTAATCTGACATTTATGTTTGAAAGAATAATTTATGTTTAAGAAAAATATTGTTTATTTCAGTTCTGTTTACATATTCATTTAAAAAAGGCATTTTTTATCATTTGTGGTGGAACTAATGTTCTTTATGTTGTTGTGGTACGGTCGAAAAATAATGACGCACTTCCGCCAGCAGAGGGCAGCGTTCTTATGAACATAAGGCACTTTAAGGTAAACGGTTACGAGACCATTTTTCCTAGAATTAAAAGTTCTACGGCGGGATGTAACCTTTCGTAGCCCCTTTGAGTTCATGCGGCCAATGAGGCATGAAGGTTTTCTGTGTTTTTATGCTACTTTATGACGTTTTGTACCGAGATATTAGGAAGCCAATTTTTGGAGTTAATGAGACATTTTATGTTTTGTTTATTGCTTATTCTCTATGAGAATGTATTTATATTATGAAACAAATTGTTTGTGTTAATGTGTACAGTTCTCACGGCATGGTTGATGGTGTGAATGAATGCCCGTTAACAAAGAACGCCTTGTGTCCGTGAGTCAACTTGGAGAACTCGGCCTGCTCGACGTGAGGTAAAGAGATGACGATTCTGCCCTTCATCACCCGAGCAGCAAGTCCCAGAGGTCATGGCACTCTAGCATCAACAAGATAAGACTGTGCATGCACCAGTAACCTAAGCAAGCAGAGTTTGAAGTATTGTGTGGATAATCCAATAAGGAAAGCATTTAAAATAAGTTAAATGTCAAGAAGTGGATTAACCTCAGCAATTACTTGAAAGAGACTCTGCAAGTGCTGAAATTTTAAGTATTCTGGTGTTCTGTACATGTTTCTAAGTTGAAGGACTCATCAGTCAAATTAAGTTTTTGTTATTTCATAAATAACTGGCTTTAAAAGGGAAGCTACTTGTGCTAAAGTTTACGTACATCAGTCAAAAGGCTGTGAAAAGAGAAATAGTTGTGAAAATGTAAAGGAAAGCACCCAACCTGCTTACATGAAGACAGAGAAAAACTAACTAAAAAGGTAACAAACAGTAGTGATGAACGAAAAGAGAATGCAAAAGGCTCTGAAACTGTCAGGTTAAGGGAAAACGTGGAGAGCAAACAAACTGTGGAACCCTCAAATATAGCCACAGCCACATCTAACAGTTGTGCAGGACACAGATGGCTTGTATGCATCTACTGTTGTTCCAGTATGGTTGTCAACCACAAGTAACCCAGAGAATGAAATTCTTGTCTATGCATTACTTGACAACCAAAGTGACACTATGTTCATATTACAAGAAAAGGCAGAGAATCTGGAGACACAGAAAGAAGCTGTTCAGTTAAAGCTCTCTACTCTGTCATCCAGAAGCACAATTATCCCAAGTCAAAGGATAACTGGCCTGCAGGTCAGAGGCTTCTTCTCATCAAAGAAAATCTCTCTTCCAGTAACTTATTCAAGAGAGTTTATTCCCGCTAACCTGAGCCACATTCCCACACCTAAAACTGCAAGAACATGGCCTCACCTGGAACATCTCGCAGAGGAAATTGCTCCTTTGATTGAATGTGACGTAGCACTGCTCATAGGCTACAACTGTCCACAAGCCCTGTTACCTAGAGAAGTGGTGTCAGGAAAGGACAATGAGCCATTTGCTCAAAAAACTGACCTTGGCTGGAGTATAGTTGGCTGTATTAACCCCTGTGTGATTATGGTGATGCTATTGGCTGCAGCCACAGAATTATTGCAAGACCAGTGGAACCTCATCTCCAGTCATCATTCAAGCTCACAAGCGAAGTGAGATACATATACAGGACCCAAGTTAAAGAAGTAATCTCTCCAGCTGATGTTTTAAAGATGCTTGAATCAGACTTCAGTGAGAGAACAGTAGAAGATGCTCACTTTCCTCAAGAAGATCTGCACTTCATCTCTATGATGGAAGAAGGGATTAAAATCAAAGCGAATGGCCACTGTGAAATGCCTCTCCCATTTAAGAAAGATAGACCAAAACCACCAGACAATAAAGGATGTGCTGTTCATAGGCTCAAATGCTTAAAAAGAAGGTTTGAGAAAGATAAGCAATACAAAGGAGACTACACAGCCTTTATGAGTGACATAATAAGAAATGGAGATGCAGAAAAGGTTCCAGTGGAAGAAATCAATAATACACCTGCCTGGTACATCCCTCATCATGGGGTGCATCACCCACATAAGCCAGGCAAAATAAGAGTTGTGTTTGACTGCTCAGCTAAGTTTGAAGGAGTGTCACTAAATGACCACCTGCTAACTGGACCAGAATTAACGAACAGTCTGATCGCTGTACTCTGTCGCTTTCGTAAGGGACCAGTAGCAATAATGTGCGATATTGAACGCATGTTCCATCAATTCCATGTAGAAAAGAAAGATCAGAACTACCTTAGATTTCTCTGGTGGGAGGATGGAAATCTACAGATGGAACCAGTAATCTACCGCATTCAAGTACATCTATTTGGAGCTGCCTCATTGCCTGGTTGCGCGGATTTTGGCTTGAGACACATTGCAGCCCAAGGACATGGTCATTTCAGCGAAACAACTATTCAGTTCATTGAAAGAAATTTCTATGTTGATGATGGACTGACTAGTGTTGCAACCGAAGACAAAGCAATAAAGCTAGTCAGTGAAGCAAGACAACTGTGTGGTGCTGGAAAACTACGGATTCATAAGTTCATCTCTAACAAACAGGAAGTTCTTGAATCCATTCCAAAAGAAGAGTGTGCTGAAACAGCAAGAAATCCACACTTGGCTCTTGGAGATCTGCAAATCGAAAGAGCCTTGGGGATCAAATGGTGTGTGACCTCAGATCAGTTCCACTTCAGCGTGGTTGTAAATGAACGTCCATTCTCCAGAAGAGGTGTTTTATCAACAGTGGCATCCATCTTTGACCCACTGGGCTTTGTTGCACCATTCATTCTGGTCGGGAAGCAGATACTTCAACAAATGTGTCGAGACAAAGTTGGATGGGATGAACCATTGTCTGAGGAACTTAAACCACGGTGGGAGCACTGGCTTTTAGATTTAAAGAACTTGGCAGACATTAAAATTCAACAATGTTACCTACCAGAAGGGTTTGCTAAGGTTCAAAGATACGAACTTCATAATTTCTCAGACGCAAGTGTCACAGGGTACGGAGAATGCTCCTATTTAAGAGCAGTCAGTGTATTGGCCCAAATCCACTGTACCTTGGTTGCTGGCAAGGCCAGAGTAACCCCTTCAACGATAACCACAGTTCCAAGACTTGAGCAGCTGTTGTTGCTGTTCGAACGAGTGACATGCTGAAAAAGGAACTGGAAATAGAAGCCCAAGAATTTTTCTGGACAGATTCAAAGGTCGTTCTAGGATATGTCAATAACGATGCCAGACGATTTCACATATTTGTGGCAAACCGTGTTCACCGTATCCAAGAGAGCCAATGGAGATATGTGACCTCTGAAGAAAATCCTACCGATCATGCATCAAGGGGCCTGACAGCTAAGGGGCTAGCTACATCTAACTGGTTCACTGGTCCAAGTTTTCTCTGGAAGGATGAGCTTCCTTCTGGCAATGAGATGGTTGGAGATATGACGGTTGAAGATCCAGAACTTCGCAAAGTTCTCCAGCTGGACAAGATTGGTTAAAGCCATTGCTCGACTTAGGCGACGCATCAAGGAGATTAAGGGTTTAACATCCAGAACTAATGAAGCCACAAGTCTTGAGGAGAGACGGGAAGCGGAACTCGCCATTATGGCTATTGTCCAAAGAGAAGAGGTTTCTGAAGAAATCAGAAATCTGAAACACAAGAAAGAAACAGCAACAAAGGATAAGACAAGCAGACCGTACAAGCTGAACCCTTTTTTGGATGAAGAAGATGTGCTCAGAGTAGGAGGGCGGCTGGAAAATGCTGATTTGCATCCACATGTTAAACATCCAGCAATATTGCCAAGTAATCTCTCGTCTCGTTGGACGGATGTCCTTGCAGACCTGCTGCAGAGCTCGGCTGTGTCCAAATCCAGGGATTGCATGCTTATGAGTACCCGTCCTCATTGGTCTCAGGAGAACGTGTTCTTCTGTGACCGCTTAGACTGGACGTTAACAGCTGTGAATGTGGAGAATCTAGCCTTAAATAAATGTCCTGCCCCTACTCCTGTCACCTAGCAACTGCTTAAAGAAAAACTATTACAAAATATGGATCCACGATGCTGGATTATTCACGGTTAATTGTATAATTTATTTTATGATTTACCAATTGACCTTTCGCCGAGCCCCGCCCCCCTTAGTTACTGTTGCCAACTCCGACAATAAGTGGATCAAATACTGCAGCTCCGCAGATTTCCGTGATGGAAAGAAGTAGACAGATGCGTGTCAGCGATATTTTTTGGAGCAATTCGTCCTCAATATGATCCCGATAGAGGCAAAAAGGGTTACAGTATGCAGTGGAGGGATATATTAGTGTCGGCTCCGCTGAGCGAAGCGTAGCAGGGAACAAGGAGTTTGGAGTTTGGGAGAATGTCCGGCGTCCGGGGACGCGTGGATCCGAGGAGCTGTGGCGGCGACGCGGTGTCCCTGTGAGCTGTCAGATGATCTGAGCTGCATCTCTAACGGAGAAAAGCTCTGCATCGCTCAGTTTATCATCTCAGCTGAGTTTATAAATTGTAACTTTTTATGCCCGTGTTTACTTTTATTTTCAATAGTTCCCGGCCGGAGCTCTGCATTAATTCATCACGTGATCACGACACCACCCGCTGTTGCGCCAAGGCTTAATGTGCGTTTATAAGACACACGGTTGAGGTAATATTACGCTGATTTGCCAGCGGGCGGGGGGAGCACTCATGCTTGCTGGCTTGCTGGTTGAGCTCGATGAGGAGGTTCTGAAGGGAAACGAAGGAGACACGACTACTATCGAGTCTAATGCTTAGTAGTAAATTAGGCTTAGCTTCATCATTTTGTTTGGAGTTGTCGGATAGTAACGGTTGCTATGATGTGTGATTGGACAATTGCCGTTCTGGGGGCGGGGTCAGCAAAAGGCTAATTGTATGAACTGTGATGAAGAACAAGAATACAAAAACACATTACAGGCCTAATGAGAATGGGAAACACCTAAAAACACAACCACTTCAGGCTTTTACTTTTTGTTCAGTCAGATTTAAATAAACTAGTCGTCCTGCTGCGTCTCCCGTTTCTACAGAAATCAATCCCGCTGTCACGAACGTGCGGGTGGAGGTGAAGATGAGGACCCAAATGCAGGTGAGGCGGTTGAAAAGGTTTTAATATGAGAAAAGAACACACAGGACTGACTGGAACACAACTGACAACTAACAGTGACTCGACCAGGAACAGAAAACAGGCAGGGCTTAAATACATGAGGAGGAGGGTGAACTGGTGATTAGGAGACGAGAGGCAGGTGGGATCAATTAACGTGAACAAGGAACTGAACAGAACAGGGGAGACAGGACAGAATGTGACAGTACCCCCCCCCTCAAAGGGCGGCACCGGACGCCCAACGCAGGCCGAGGGGAACCCTGGGGGGCCTGCGCCGTGGGACCAGGAGCCGGGACTTGGCGGGCCTGGGGGGCCTGCGCCGTGGGACCAGGAGCCGGGACCAGGCGGGCCTGGGAGGTCGGCGCCGTGGATGCAGGAGCCGGGACCAGGCGGGCCTGGGAGGTCGGCGCCGTGGATGCAGGAGCCGGGACCAGGCGGGCTTGGGAGGCCGGCGTCGTGGATATAGGAGCCGGGACCTGAGTGGCGGCGACTCGGGTTCTGGAGCCGGGGCGATGAGTGGCGGCGGCTCGGGTTCTGGAGCCGGGGCGATGAGTGGCGGCGGCTCGGGTTCTGGAGCCGGGGCGATGAGTGGCGGCGGCTCGGGTTCTGGAGCCGGGGCGATGAGTGGCGGCGGCTCGGGTCCTGGAGCCGGGGCGATGAGAGGCGGCGGCTCCGGATGTGGAGCCGGGACGATGAGAGGCGGCGGCCCCGGATGTGGAGCCGGGACGATGAGAGGCGGCGGCTCCGGATGTGGAGCCGGGACGATGAGAGGCGGCGGCCCCGGATGTGGAGCCGGGACGATGAGTGGCGGCGGCTCCGGATCTGGAGCCGGGACGATGAGTGGCGGCGGCGCGGGTTCTGGAGCCGGGGCGGTGAGTGGCGGCGGCGCGGGTTCTGGAGCCGGGGCGAGGAGGGGCGGCGGCTCGGGATGTGGAGCCGGGACGATGAGTGGCGGCGGCTCCGGATGTGGAGCCGGGACGATGAGAGGCGGCGGCTCCGGATGTGGAGCCGGGACGATGAGAGGCGGCGGCTCCGGATGTGGAGCCGGGGCGATGAGTGGCGGCGGCTCCGGATGTGGAGCCGGGACGAGCGGGGGTTCCGCTTCTGGAGCCGGGACGAGCGGGGGTTCCGCTTCTGGAGCCGGGACGAGCGGGGGTTCCGCGTCTGGAGCCGGGACGAGCGGGGGTTCCGCTTCTGGAGCCGGGACGAGCGGGGGTTCTGCTGCTGGGGCCGGAATGAGCTCCTGGACCTCCCGAGCCAACTGGTGTACCAGGGGAGTGAGGATCTCGACCTGGGACATCCGGAGGTTGACTAGGGCCCGAAGCCGGACCACCTCGGCCTGCAGGCGAGCGAATTCCGCTGGATCGTCTGCTGGCTCGATCCCCGGGTCCGGAACCGGCTGACCTGGCAGGTGCAGCTGGAGCTGGGCCTCTGTGCCAGGCAGTGCAGCTGTGGAGGACCGGCGTCGTTGTCTGGCTCCTCTCCGTGTCTCCCTGCTGGGTCCTCGGTTGGGTCGAGTCATTCTGTCACGAACGTGCGGGTGGAGGTGAAGATGAGGACCCAAATGCAGGTGAGGCAGTTGAAAAGGTTTTAATATGAGAAAAGAACACACAGGACTGACTGGAACACAACTGACAACTAACAATGACTCGACCAGGAACAGAAAACAGGCAGGGCTTAAATACATGAGGAGGAGGGTGAACTGGTGATTAGGAGACGAGAGGCAGGTGGGATCAATTAACGTGAACAAGGAACTGAACAGAACAGGGGAGACAGGACAGAATGTGACACCCGCAGTGCATCACGGGATTTATGGAGGTGAGGAGACCACGGAGACTACACTGCACCCGTTCTCAAAATCGGGGAAAAGAAGAACGCATTTCAAGACCGCATTCTGAGCATTCTTGGAATTTGGACGGTCTTCGACGCGGCGCTGTGACGTCACTGGTCTTAAAATCTGAACTCATGAGCACGCAACCCCTGGATTTGGACACAGCCCTCTTGCAGCCAAGTGTACTTGAGTGGAGGCTGGCTTTACGCAGAGACATAATAATTGATAGACCCCCTATTGGCCGCTCGGGCGCAGGAAATGCGGCCGCCACCAATAGTGACTAGCTTCTGGAAGGACCTATTGGGTTGGTTGAGTGTCAAGTTGAAATGAATGACACCAATGACAAAAGAGCAGGTTTTGTATGGAAATGAGGGTCTACAGAGGGAGGTTTCCATGTTTTGTAATGTTGTGATCCTTGTGGGTAAATACCACATTCATACATGTAAATGGAGAAACAAAAAGCCTTTCCTGAATTTATTGCAGGGTGATTTGACGTCCCTACTGACATTGCTGAAAGCATTGGGAGACACAAACAAGGAAGCAGTCTTATTAAGCAGGGACATGGACAATTATTAGATTTTTTAAAAGAATGCATGTTGTTTAGTTTGTTTATGCTGTTTTTGTTGTTGGTTATGGCCTGTTATGTTCTGATTTATGTTCTCCCAACGAGAGTTGGGCTCTATGCACGCTCCAACTTCCGCATTCCACATAAGACCGCACTCCTATTTCCGGTTGTCATAGTCGCCAGCGAAGCTGTGACATAGCTGAGAGTTTGGAGTTCACCCGGTGCTTCCTGGAGGTTAGTTGCTCATCGGTCGGACGTGTTATTGGTAGAGTTTTTTTTTTAATTGAGAGAACCACTTTATTCTTTTTTTTCATCTAAACAAAGAGAAATCTTGCCTTACATCATTGATTGTAACTTTTGGTAACTCCAGTAAGCACCGGGTGAACTCCAAACTCTCAGCCATGTCACAGCTTTGCCGACGACTTATGACGACCGAAAATAGGAGTGTGGTCTTATGTGGAATGCGGAAGTTGGAGCATTTTTTTTATTACAACTTTATTTAACAGAGTGCAAGTATACATCAACTGAACAAGTGAAGTATTCAATACAGGTGAATACATTTATGTGAACATTCAGACAGGGGGTTTAATTACACAAATATATGCAAAGATCCACAAACATCAATCGTTTTGAGAGCCTTTTTGTTAGAGGAGTGTGAAATTAGATTTATATATAATTCTACATCTTTAAGAAAATAAGGAAAATATGGCATCTTATTGGCAAATTTACATTAATGGATATAGAATTTAGCCAAGATAACTAACAAGTTGATTGCAAAGAAAAACTTATATTTTTTAGGGGTTTTAAAAAAACAAAGTAAAACATTTTCCCATCTTAAAGAGAAATCCTTAAAAATACGCTGGATAATAAACCAGCAATAATAATAAAATAAAAAGGAATTTTGGGTTTTCATGAGCTGTATGCCAAAATTATCAATATTAAAAAAAATAAACGGCTTGAACTACTTCAGTTGTGTGTAATAAATCTAAAATATATGAAAGTCTAATGTTTATCAGTACTGTCGTGGAAAATTTTTAATAACGCAATGAGAAAGCAGTCCATGATTCAATCAAAAGGTTTTAATTCCAATATTGCAATATGAGAATGAGGAGACAACCAACAGAGACCCTTCCCAAAGCAGTCTCAGCAGTGTGTCCTGCTGAGCAGAGATTCTTCACTCTATTTATCCCCCTTGACACCCCCCAAGGGTGAGCACAAACAAAGGACAGTGTTATCTAGGAGAGGAACATTCCTTTGGCATGTAAAACATGACGAACAGGAATCACAGGGTGACATGAGACAAAGTAAAAATATTCCACCATGCTGTGGTCAAGCCATTGTGAGACAGAACATTTATGACTATGTAATCTCTGTTGGTTGTCTCCTCATTCTCATATTGCAATATTGGAATTAAAACCTTTTGATTGAATTATGGACTGCTTTCTCATTGCATTATTAAAATTTTTCCATGACAACTATAACCCCCAACTTCTCTGATCCCAGAAATATTGTCCCACTGTAGAATTGTATTAAATAAAAATAAATAGAAGAATGACATTTTTTCCATTACAGTACATTACAGAAAATAATGAACTTTATCACAACATGCTAAGTTTTTGAGAAGGACCTGTATAGTCCTTTTTGAATTATTTTGATTCTCATTGTTTGACTGTGATTTTTATGTGTTTGATCCATTTTTTCTATAGGTTTTGTCACTAAGCAGTGGATAAGAGTCCCATATGTACCCACAGCAAACCCATTATGATTAAAAACGCTCAAACATGTGTCCTGTATCAGAGCTACATGTGTGAAGTTTACAGAGAAAAAAACCACATCAAAATCGGTTTAGTATTCAAGGAGTTATGGTTGATTTAACATGCTGACACTTCAATGTCTCTGCAAAGGGGGGCGCGATCGATCCAAGATGGCGGCGCCACCGCTCGTCAGCGCCCAGGTCTATGGGCTACCCCTGTAGTGGATGACATAGATATCATATATATCACTAGATGCCTGGTGCGTTTGATTTACCTCGGAAGTCGGAACTCGGAACTTGGAATGACGTCACACCCGAGTTATCAGCGTTCTGGTTTCCGTAGTCGGAGAAGTTGGAATTCCAATTATTCAGTTTAACTTTTTTATTTTTATTTTATTTTATTTTTTACTTTTTTATCAGGTCAAATAGGTAAAAACAAACACGAATGATTGACTGTTGGTGCGTTTGATTTGTCTGTTTATTTTACAAGACACACATATAAGAGTGTGTTTGAAATAAAAGTTACATGTAGCGCTTGCATCTCTAATTTGAACAAACTAAAAGTTTTGTTTATTAGTCGTATGTGTGTGTTCGTTGAGAGCTACCTAAACAGCAGTTTTCGAGGGCGCTGCCATCTTGGATTTCGAGGTCGGAGTTCTGAAAAACGTCCGAGTTTCCGACTGGGAGTTCCGACTTTGCGGGGCGTTTTATTTGATTTTTCCTACTCGGAAGTCGGGATTTCCGAGTTCCGAGGACAAATCGAACGCACCATTAACTGGGAGTCGACAGCATAGATATCATATAAACACTAGATGCCTTAACTGGGAGTCGACAGCGTCCCTACACGGCGGCCATCTTACCTCGGACAGCTTACGTTCAGTTCTCAATGGTAGCAGATGGAAGGTGAGCGAACAACTTAAACAAAAACACTCTTAACTCGATTAAAAATGAACGGATTTACAAGCCGGTTGCATTATTACAAACCTTATAGCACATAGGCTTGATAGGACATACTTTAACATTTTTAAATAAACGGGCCAAATCCATCATATTTTACAGCCACATCTCTGGCGTTTATAACAAACCAAACCGTTTGAAATTCGGTTGAAAATTGAGCAAGTTAGAGTTGTTTAAATAGTACATTCACCATTGACACCAATGTTACGAAAGGGGGCAGCTGTCCGAGGTAAGATGGCCGCTGCGTAGGGACGTTCGTCCAATCGACGAACAGCGCGGGTAAGGCATCTAGTGTTTATATGATATCTATGGTCGACAGCGTCCCTACACGGCGGCCATCTTACCTCGGACAGCTTACGTTCCGTTCTCAATGGTAGCAGGTGGAAGGTGAGTGAACAACTTAAACAAAAACACTCTTAACTCGATTAAATATTATCGGATTTACAAGCGGGTTGCATTATTACAAACCTTATAGCACATAGGCTTGATAGGAAATACTTTCACATTTTTAAATTAACGGGCCAAATCCGTCATATTTTACAGCCACATCTCTGGCGTTTATAACAAATCAAACCGTTTGAAATTTGGTTGAAAATTGAGAAAGTTAGAGTTATTTAAATAGTACATGCACCATTGACACCAATGTTACGAAAGGGGGCAGCTGTCCGAGGTAAGATGGCCGCCATGTAGGGACGTTCGTCCAATCGACGAACAGCGTGGGTAATGGTGCGTTCGATTTACCTCGGAAGTCGGAACTCGGAACTAGGAATGACGTCACACCCGAGTTAACAGCGTTCTGGTTTCCGTAGTCGGAGAAGTTGGAATTCCAATTATTCAGTTTAACTTTTTTATTTTTATTTTATTTTATTTTTTTTACTTTTTTATCAGGTCAAATAGGTAAAAAACAAACACGAATGATGGACTGTTGGTGCGTTCGATTTGTCTGTTTATTTTACAAGACACACATATAAGAGTGTGTTTAAAATAAAAGTTACATGTAGCGCTTGCATCTCTAATTTAAACAAACTAAAAGTTTTGTTTATTCGTCGTATGTGTTCGTTGAGAGCTACCTAAACAGCAGTTTTCGAGGGCGCTGCCATCTTGGATTTCGAGGTCGGAGTTCTGAAAAACGTCCGAGTTTCCGACTGGGAGTTCCGACTTTGCGGGGCGTTTTATTTGATTTTTCCTACTCGGAAGTCGGGATTTCCGAGTTCCGAGGACAAATCGAACGCACCATAAGGCATCTAGTGATATGGAGGCTGTGTCCAATGGTGCGTTCGATTTACCTCGGAAGTCGGAACTAGGAATGACGTCACACCCGAGTTATCAGCGTTCTGGTTTCCGTAGTCGGAGAAGTTGGAATTCCAATTATTCAGTTTAACTTTTTTATTTTTATTTTATTTTATTTTTTACTTTTTTATCAGGTCAAATAGGTAAAAACAAACACGAATGAGTGACTGTTGGTGCGTTCGATTTGTCTGTTTATTTTACAAGACACACATATAAGAGTGTGTTAGAAATAAAAGTTACATGTAGCGCTTGCATCTCTAATTTGAACAAACTAAAAGTTTTGTTTATTAGTCGCATGTGTTCGTTGGGAGCAACCTAAACAGCAGTTTTTGAGGGCGCTGCCATCTTGGATTTCGAGGTCGGAGTTCTGAAAAACGTCCGAGTTTCCGACTGGGAGTTCCGACTTTGCGGGGCGTTTTATTTGATTTTTCCTACTCGGAAGTCGGAATTTCCGAGTTCCGAGGACAAATCGAACGCACCACAAATCCAGGGGTTGCGTGCTCATCATAGACATAATAATTGATAGACCCCCTATTGGCCGCTCGGGCGCAGGAAATGCGGCCGCCATCTTAGGTCGGTCGGGCTTCCGGTAGACACGAACCATAACAGCAGCAGTAAACATGATGCCTGAGCTCTGTGCGGTTTATTCTTGCTCTAATCAGCGGACTATTGAGACCATGGCTCGGGGGATAACTTTTCACAAGTAAGTTCAATTATTTTTGTTGTTTGTATTTTGTAAATATAACTTTGTTGTACTATATTTGTGTCCACCAGCAACACTTCCTAGTTAGCTAACGTTAGCTACATGTTTACTGCTGGTGCTCCCCTGACAGTGAAGGCTAAATGAGACTATTAATCATTTATTCCAAAACACTGACTTAGGTTACAGCTGACACAAGAATGCTGCTGTAGAAATCAAACAAATCTTCCTGGTATCAGATATAGCTCATGTCTCAGACCCTCCCCTCTGACTGGAGAATAGTTAGCTAACATGCTAAAGAGGATTGCTGTGCAGAACTTTTTCCTGGTTTTACCCTTTGAGGAGTTTTAGTTCATTATCAATAGAAATGCAGTTTTTATGTTAAAGAAAGGTTCTAAGAAATCTTAAAGAAGAAATCTTACTTAAAGAAGTAAACAGAAGAGTAGGAATAACACAAGAGGAATTAAGAAAATAGCATTGACCTCCTTTGTACAATATTGGTAGACACTAATCTGCAAATTGCATGTTTTTGTTTTCTAGGTTTTCCCACAAAAGATGTGAGGAAGAAGTGTGAGGCTTCCTGCAGCTGATTTATTATGATTAGAACTGGGCTGTGTCAGATGGAGTTTGTTTCATCTTCAGCTTCCTGGTTCTCCTTCAAACAGTAAGTGTATCATAAGGCCATCAGCATTCATAAATGTACATATCCTTTTATCAGTCACAAGGCAGAGTGTAATACGTATCCCCACATACCTTGTCTTGATGTTATTTGTCAAAAATTAATTTATTTTAATAAACGTCCTAAGAATCATGTCTAGGTGCCCCAGAGTTTTCACAGCACCAGAGGCCCCCTGATGTAAACTGAGAACCACAGGTGTGTACTATAAACAGTATATTATTGTCAAACATTATGTTTGTTTGTTTTAACCAGAAAAGTGCAGAACTACATCCAGAAGAGCCAAAGAGAGCCTGTCTGTGACCTCCCAGAGACTAACCTCAGCCTGATGATGTGAGTATTTAAACATCATAACACTAACCCTTACTTAAACCAAAAGTGTATTCACACCATACCTCTAAAACCACGTTTTAGGGCATTTTGTCATTGTGATGCCCAGCCAAATGTCCCCACAATATGGAAATGTCCACACGCTACAGGTTAAAATTTAAAATTTGTTCACTTCAGCATATAAAAACAAGTACCTCAGAGAGACTCTATTTTTGCCCCTCCCACTCCACACACAATACAAAGCAAATCTTAATGTTGTCCAATTTAACTTTTGGAAATTACTGATGCAAATATATTAAATATGNTCAGTTCTGACAGATGGTTTGTCGATTTCTTGTCATTCAGACTTTGTTTTAGTTGTTGTCTCTCTCACCCTTTCTTTGAGTTATATTGGTACTATATGTATATGAAACACTCATTTATTTAAATTATAAGAATTATATTGTATATATTAATTGTTTATTAAAATGGCTGAGTAGTACTTTCTGCTTCTTTCATATATTAAATGTGTTTTTATAAATATCTACCATAGATCTCACACCTGATATATAGTCCTTTTTGAATTATTTTGATTCTCATTGTTTGACTGTGATTTTTATGTGTTTGATCCATTTGTTCTATAGGTTTTGTCACTAGGCAGTGGATAAGAATCCCATATGTACCCACAGCAAACCCATTATGTATTAAAATGCTCAAACATGTGTCCTGTATCAGAGCTACATGTGTGAAGTTTACAGAGAAAGAAACCGCATCAAAATCGGGTCAGTATTCAAGGAGTTATGGTTGATTTAACATTCTGACACTTCAATGTCTCTGCAAAGGGAGGGGGGGCGCGACCGATCCAAGATGGCGGCGCCACCGCTCGTCAGCGCCCATAGGCAATAGCGGTCGCGAGGGGTCTATCAATGGGTGTGTCCGAATCCAGGGGCAGGATGCTTGTGAGGACGCATTTTGAGTTCGATTACGTCACAGCGTAGCGACGAGTACTGTCCGAATTCGAAGGATACTCATTCTCACGTCCTCATATGCGTCCTCATTCCACCCGAATTTTGAGGATGGGTCTGGTGTATCCTCACGGGCCAAGGCTATCCCAGCATGCTTTGCGCGCCGGCCGTTGGATTCTCAACAAGCAGAAGAAGCAGCTAGCAGCGAAGTTTTAAAAGTAAGTTTGCTTTAAAAATAGCGGTAAAAAACTAAAAAGCTTAAAGCGGTTCTGTTTGTAGGCATTTTTCGTTTGTATATTTGTTTTTTTAAATGTAATTTTAGGCAGAAAAAAACCGAAAATAGCTTATTAGGCGAGTCCCGTAGTTATTCCTGTGTGTTTCTTTAGTGAATTAAGCTTCTTGTCATTTGTTTTAAGGACAACAGAGCAAAGAAGCTGTTTTATTAAGCTCAGAGGTGAAGAGTGAACCTGTTTACGCATGCCCACAGTAGTTCATCTGGTGTTTTGCTGTGAAAAGTAGTTTTACATTCAGGAAATAACACAGTTGACATGTTTGACAGAAGAACAATTAAATAATAGTATGTGTGAAGAATATAATTTTATTTTCTCATGTAGATAAATGTAAAAGTGTGTTTGTAACCTGTGATCTCTGATTTTCTCTGTTTAGGACTGCAAGTGTCCAGGGTCAGGAGAGGCTCACTGCTGCTGATTTACCTGGTTGTCCTCCTGGGAGAGAGGCCTTCCACTATTATTATCATGTTAATGTTGTTTGGTATTTACATTCATTAAAACAAATACAAATGGATAACTCATTTGATCATTCATTTTATTATTTAAAACTGTTTTTGAACACATTACATTAACAGAAAATGAAAGGATGGTAAGGGGACAGGTCTATTTATAATACATGACAATTATTTAAAGATCTAAACAAATATGGAACAGTTATGTACAGTTCAAGCAGGATTAAGCTGAGTGACTATTTTCCTGAATCATTTATTTAAACTGAGTGAGCAGGAGGTCTTTGGCAGTGTAGCTGGATCTGCTGCAGAAGGATCCCAGACGTGGATGGAGGGCTGGAACCGAGGGCCGGACGTTTCTGGTCAAAGGGTGGAACATCATACAGGGTGGTCTGCAGAGCTTTGGGATGCTTCCTCTCACTGTCCATCATCCATCTACAGGGATTGCTGGGCTGGCTCAGTCGACGGCTGTCACATCTCTAGGACATATTCAGAAATATGCAATAAGTAGATGGTTTATGGATTCAGTAGTATAACAATTGTGGCTCTAAAACAAATAAAATGAGTGTTTTTTTGTTTTTTTTTAATTATATTGTTTCCTACATAAATTACTTAACCCATACCTGTAGTCGTGGGTTGATGGTGCCTCCTCCAGGACAGAGCACCGCTGACTGCCTTCATACCAGCCTCTCTCATCTGCAACATCTTCTTCAGAAATAGTTTTTTATTATTAATTTTAATACACACATATAACCTGCATTACATTGGTTCTGTTTAAAGAAAAGCAGGGAATAAAAAAATAAATCTACAGATGATTAACATTTTTAGAAGAGCTCTAAGCATTATTAGTCTTAAGCTGAATAAACAAATGCACGATGAAAACATTTCAATGCTATTTAACTTAAAAAGTTCGTTTTTGATACTTTTACACCAACTTTATGCTCATTAAGAAGTTCTAAGATCAAATTTACATTAGAAAATGCCCTACTGTATTCAACATTTAAAATGTATTTGGTTTATATTAATTATTTGCATGTTAATACTCTATAGTAATGTGTACATTTAACCACCGACCTTTCTGTTGCTTAAAAAATACATAAAACTATTTAAATATAAGTCCTAAAAGCTTGTAGACTAAACTAACTTACTTTAAATTACTTTACCTGGAAATGGTTATCCCTCAGCCTTAAGAACAAACGCTGGCACGAATGTGAAGCTGCTGTAGCTCCCTGGACGATTTTCGCTAGCTTAGCTCTTTCCCTTGGCCTGTTAGCTGCCGTAGAGGTGAAGGCTAGACCGTCCGAATTCAGAGCCGCTGACTTCCGGTCTTAGCGGTCTCGCAAGGACCCGGCCTTGCTAGACTGGCAAGGACCCGTCCTCACAAGCATCCTGCCCCTGGATTCGGACACACCCATAGCTAGATGCCTTACCCGCACTGTTCGTCATTTGGACGAACGTCCCTAACACGGCGGCCATCTTACCTCGGACAGCTGCCCCCTTTCGTAACAATGGTGTCAATGGTGAATGTACTATTTAAATAACTCTAACTTGCTCAATTTTCAACCAATTTTCAAACGGTTTGGTTTGTTATAAACGCCAGAGATGTGGCTGTGAAATATGATGGATTTGGCCCATTAATTTAAAAATGTGTAAGTATGTGCTATCAAGCCTATGTGTCATAAGGTTTGTAATAATGCAAACGGCTTGTAAATCCGTTA
>SSNS01000128.1:1371812-1386130 GCA_006937985.1 Aphyosemion australe | reverse complement strand
GAGTTTCGTTCCGTTTAGGGGTTTTATTGCCACTGAAACAAACAGCTGTCATAGTGTGAGGCCTAAGAGCTAGCAGCTAGCTGTTAGCGTTCCCTGGTGGCTGCAGTTAAAGACCCATTCCAGCTCAGAATCTGGGCTTTAAAAGTGACTGATTAACACATCTGATGACACAGTGAGAGTTTATGGGCATCATACACTTTAACTTTCCTTATATCTTCTAAAATGGTTGGAGGGCCGCTGAAAATTATACGTTTTCTTCGCAGACGTAATGACTGAACTCAGAACTCCGTCTGTTAGTTTCTTAAATTAAGATTTTGTTATTAATCACCGATTGTATGACTATGTCGGATCATGCATCACATATTTTGTCATTCCTATCAATCAGTGGATGAATTCGGCGCATAAATAATCTGCATATCATTGATGTAATTGAGAGAAAACCCGACTTTGAAGCAGCTAGCCACCGCCCGTCACGTAACCGATTTGGGCTGAAAATCGATCCAGCAGATGAAATTTTAGTGGGTGTTAGTAAATCGTGTTGAACTGGTGCCGTTGTGAGCAGGTGGACGTTCAGGCCTGGTCAAACCCTGCTGTGACGTTATTTCTGAATGACTGCAGAGCCACGAGCGCATTAATGTTCTCACAGCAGAGCTTTGGCCTTTAGGATTCAGACTTTTTCGCAGCTAAAATGATCTTATCTTTGATCTGACAGGGTTTTCACTCATATTTCAGTATAACAAGGCCTCATCTTAAATATAGTGGTGCTACTGATGGTAGAGGCTGATAAAACAAAGCTTAAGTAAAGTGGGTTTGCAGAAATCAGAATCACATTTATTGTTATTGTTTTTTCCAACAACAACGTTTGAGTAGCTACTCCTTGACCCGTGCGTGATAAAAGTACAGATAATGAGATAAAAAGTACATTGATGTGCAATATAAACATATGTACAGTCTCAAATAAGGTGCGCTCAGCGTCCCTGGAAAAGCACAGTCTCGATAAACCATGTGTTCAGCTGAGGTGACATCAGGGATGCAGGAAATATCTGAAATGTGATGAGAGGTGTGGTGCAGAATCAGTCTGCAGCCAGCCTTTCTGTCTCAACTTTTCAGAATAAAGCAAACTAAACCATGGAGGTTCAGTGATGGCTGGATAAATTATTACAGGGAGATGAGCACCAAATCTTATGGCCTGTATTTGTATAGCGCCTTCTTAGGGTTCTACAACCCCCCAAGGCGCTTCACAACACATCATCCACCCACTCACACACTGGTGGGGATGAGCTACATCATAGCTACAGCTGCCCTGGGGCGCACTGACAGAGGTGAGGCCGCCATGCACTGGCGCCACTGGTCCCTCCGACCACCACCAGCAGGCAAGGTGGGTTAAGTGTCTTGCCCAAGGACACAACGACAGGAACAGACTGAGCGGGACGCGAACCTGCGACCTTCTGATTGCACGGTGGCCACTTAACTCCTCTGCCACCATCGCGCCACAACAACCTGCAATACTGAATTTGTGCACATTTATATAAATGTATTACAGGGTTTATGCTCTATGATCATACTGACGAGTTCAGGCAGCGTCTGTTCCAGGCTCCAGACTGAACTACATACTGATCTATCTGTCCTAAAACAGCACAAAAGAGTGAAATAAACTAATTATTAGCCTCCTATGCTGATGACTAACCACTTGTGTGAACACAGCTAAGGCCCAGTGGTATGTCTGCTGTCCTAAAACAGCTAAAGTTAGTCAAGGAGTTCATGTAAATAACAGAGTAATCCAACCTGAAGGGGGTATGAAGGGTTATTAAATAACATTCTCAAATGGCAGAGTTTAGTAATTGGAGCCGATTTAAGACACACTTTGGTCTTGGCGGTGCTTGAACTAGCTGTTAGCTCATCAGTCCTGAAGAACGGAAGCTGTTTCTCTGCACAAGAAGATCAATAAAACCAGAGTTTAGTCATCATTTCCTCTTCTAGCTCTGCAGGTGCTCCCACCCATCATTCCAGCCCTCCAACATGGCGGATAAAAACACCAGGATCGCCATCGTCAACCACGATAAGTGCAAACCCAAAAAATGTCGTCAGGAGTGCAAGAAGAGCTGCCCAGTGGTCCGGATGGGTGAGTGTCTGAACAGCGTAGCCCTAGCCCGGGCACCAGGAGGTGTGCTTTACTCTGAAGTGTGTTTGCAGGTAAACTGTGTATCGAGGTGACGCCTCAGAGTAAGATCGTGTGGATCTCAGAGTCTCTGTGTATAGGCTGTGGCATCTGCATCAAGGTAAGCTCACATATGAGAAGAAACATCAGGTCTGTGTCCAAGTCCGAGTTTCCTGATGAGTTTTTCTGGCGGTAGAAATGTCCGTTTGGAGCGTTGTCCATCGTCAACCTTCCCAGCAACCTGGAGAAAGAAACGACACACAGATACTGCGCCAACTCCTTCAAACTGCACAGGTGCACTGCTTTGTCTCTGGAGAGGATGAGTGTTCTTATGGGTCTGTGACGGTGAGCTGTCTGTTGCAGGCTGCCTATTCCCAGACCCGGGGAGGTTCTGGGTCTGGTGGGGACCAACGGTATCGGGAAGTCCACAGCTTTGAAGATCCTGGCCGGAAAACAGAAACCCAACCTGGGGAAGTACGACGTGAGTGTGGACCCATCAGGGACGGGGGATGGTCTGATCTGGGTGGAACCGGGTTTCTGGTTCTGATAAACGTCATGTTTCCTTATCAGGAAGCTAAAACATTGGTTTTGCTAATGTTGGTGCAGAAATGTTCGTTAAACGTTCTTAGTTTTCATGTTGAATCATTTAAACATTTTGTAGGTAAAGACGTGAAATTTGACCAATTAAAGTAAAACTTTACAACATTTAAAATGTAAAGTTATTTATAACAGATTATGTTGGTTTCAGAGCCACCTCACCTGTTCAGAGCTGTTTTATTTTGTTTCACCAATAAAGTTTTAACAGTTGGATTTCTATCTTGTGTATTTTAAATGTTTCTTGTTTTTGCTTCCCAGAATCCTCCAGACTGGCAGGAGATCCTGACCTACTTCAGAGGGTCTGAGTTGCAGAACTACTTCACTAAGATCCTGGAGGACGACCTGAGGGCCATCGTCAAGCCTCAGTACGTGGATCAGATCCCCAAAACCGTGAAGGTGAGACTAGTTCCTTTAATCCAAACATCTGCTCCAGTCTGAGTCAGGACCTGTTGTAATGACCAGTCTCTGCCTGCAGGGGTCAGTAGGGGCCATCTTGAGCAGGAAAGATGACACGGACACACAGAACATCGTCTGCGACCAGCTCGGTATCAACCTAAGCACAGCTGCCACCTTTGGTGTCCGACTCAGTAAGTCAGTGAAATCTAAGTGTTGATGTTTGTGGTCAGATCTGACTCACCTGAGGGCGAGGAACGTGGAGGATCTGTCTGGAGGAGAGCTGCAGAGGTTCGCCTGCGCCGTCGTCTGCNCATGTTAATACTCTATAGTAATGTGTACATTTAACCACCGACCTTTCTGTTGCTTAAAAAATACATAAAACTATTTAAATATAAGTCCTAAAAGCTTGTAGACTAAACTAACTTACTTTAAATTACTTTACCTGGAAATGGTTATCCCTCAGCCTTAAGAACAAACGCTGGCACGAATGTGAAGCTGCTGTAGCTCCCTGGACGATTTTCGCTAGCTTAGCTCTTTCCCTTGGCCTGTTAGCTGCCGTAGAGGTGAAGGCTAGACCGTCCGAATTCAGAGCCGCGGACTTCCGGTCTTAGCGGTCTTGCAAGGACCCGGCCTTGCTAGACTGGCGAGGACCCGTCCTCACAAGCATCCTGCCCCTGGATTCGGACACACCCAATGTCTATGGTGCTCATGAGTTCGGATTTTAAGACCAGTGACGTCACAGCGCCGCGTCGAAGACCGTCCAAATTCCAAGAATGCTCTGTGAAGAGAATGATGAGACTTGCTGTTCAGTTACATCAATGGCCGTCGCATCACATAAGTATTTCTACCTTCCAATGTTTATATGGGAGTTTGCTGACAGGAGGGAAAAACCATGTTACCTACTACCTTAAAGGAACTTAACACTTGATTTTTCTGTTCTTGTTTATTTTTGTGCTGCTGCGAGGTTATCCAGCAGATGAATGTTCTGAAGAACAACTTTAATTTTATTTCATTGAATGCAAGGGGTCTTAAAGACAATCTAAAAAGGAAAGCCATTTTTTTGCACTGCAAAGATAAAAACTATCATTGTGTTCTTCTGCAAGAAACCCATTCTAGTGCCTTGGACGCCACCTACTGGACAATGCAATGGGGAGACAAGATTCTTTTCAGCCATGGAAGTAATCGATCAGCTGGTGTTGCCATCTGTTTTAACAAGTGCCCCGGTAATGTTATTTCATATAAAATGGATGATAATGGACACTGGCTGACAGTTGTTATAAAGATTACCAATGCATACATTATCCTAATGAATGTTTATGGTTACAACACCACCACCCAAAACAAGTCTTTATTACAAGATATCACAAATGTTGTTTCTCAATATAAAAAATTATATCATACAGATTTAATACTGTTTGGGGGAGACTTCAACTTAGCACCTGATGATTACTTGGATAGGTATCCATCCAAATTTAATGATATACATTATAATCCCACTTTAATCGAGTTTTGTAACACATTCTCATTGATTGACATTTGGAGAAATAAAAATCCAAAAGGGAATATTCATGGATTAAACCGAATGGAGCTATAAGATCTAGGATTGATTTGTGGTTGATGTCTCCAGAACTGGTAAACTATGGTAAATGGTAAATGGCCTGTATTTGTATAGCGCCTTCTTAGGGTTCTACAACCCCCCAAGGCGCTTCACAACACAATCAGTCATCCACCCATTCACACACACATTCACACGCTGGTGGGGATGAGCTACAACGTAGCTACAGCTGCCCTGGGGCGCACTGACGGAGGCGAGGCTGCCGAGCACTGGCGCCACCAGTCCCTCCGACCAACACCAGCAGGCAAGGCGGGTTAAGTGTCTTGCCCAAGGACACACAGCAGCATTCTCTGGCCGGAGCCGGGATCGAACCTGCAACCTTCTGATTACTGGACAACCCGCTCTACCTCCTGAGCTACTGCTGCCCCTAACTATGTCACGGAAGTAACTATATCCATTGCACCGTTAACCGACCATTGCGCGCTGTACCTTAAATTGAATCCAGAAGTAAGTGCCAACAAAGGGAATGTATACTGGAAACTTAATACAGATCTGCTGAAAAACCAAGAATATTGCAACACAATTAAGGATTTAATGTCAGAAATTATATATGATGCAACTATTGGCAACTACTGTTGTAGATGGGAATTCTTTAAATTTAAGGTCAGGCAATTTTCAATACGTTTTGGAAAGGAAAGAAGCAAAACTCTAAGGGAACAAGAAACTAAATTAATACATGATTTGGATGAATATTGTAAGAAAACTCCGATGTTGGACTCGGACAAAGCTGCCTTTATATCTCTGAAATCCAAATTGGATGAGTTAAGCTCTCGGAAAGCCAGAGGGGCTTTCATTAGATCAAGAGCCAAATGGATTGAAGAAGGTGAACGTAACACAGCATATTTTTGTAGCCTTGAAAAAAGAAGACAGGAGAGAAACCAAATTGACACACTTATGATTAATGATGTTGAATGCAAGGATCCCAAAGTCATAGCGGAAGAAGTTCACAAATTTTATAAGGATCTTTATTCATCAACCTCTGGTGGAGTCTCATCTCTTTTGGACAATATGAACCACTTAATTCCAACTATTAGCCCGTTTTTTAAGGACTTGTGTGATGCAGACATTGAAATGTTTGAGTTGGATGCTGCAGTTAAACAACTCTCCATAGGGAAATCCCCTGGTCAGGATGGTCTCTCATCAGACTTCTATAAACATTTTTGGGTAGATATAAAAGACCTTTTTTTCTTCGCCATACAAGAATGTGTTCAAACTAAATCTCTGATGACCACCATGAAACAAGGACTTATTTCACTGATCCCTAAAAGTGGTAAAGATAAAAAGTATTTAAAAAATTTAAGACCAATTACCTTACTCAATGTTGATTGTAAAATTTTTGCACATGTTATTGCTAACAGACTTAAAGAAGGTATTTCACAAATTATCAGTGACTCCCAATCTGGTTTTCTCAGAGATCGTTCTATACATAACAACATTAGGTTGATATTAGATTTACTTGATTATCGGGACAAAATTGAGGATGATGGTTTTATTCTTTTCTTAGATTTTTGTAAGGCTTTTGACAGTGTTGAACATTCTTTTATGCTAAATACGTTGCGTCAATTTGGTTTTGGAGATGCTTTTTGTGAAATCATCCAAATCTTATACAGTGATATCAATAGTTCTGTGTTGTTACCCTTTGGTACTTGCAAACGATTTAATATTAAAAGAGGTATTCGACAAGGATGCCCTGCATCCCCCCTACTATTTATTATGGTCGTGGAAATTCTTAGCATTATGATAAAAAATTGTGAAGAAGTCAAAAAATTAGATGTTTTAGGCAATCCGTTATCTATAATCCAACTTGCAGACGATACTACCCTTTTCCTTAAAAATGAAATGCAAATTCCTGTTGCTCTACGTGTTGTCAATCGCTTTTCCGAAGCTTCTGGCCTTCACTTAAATATAGATAAATGTGAATTAATGGCTATTCATGACCAGCCTCAAAGGTCTCTGTATGATATACCTGTTAAAGACCAAGTAAAATATTTGGGGATTATTATCTCTAAAAATTCAAGTGATAGAGTGAAAAGCAACTTTGATAGTCAAGTAAAAAAGAGTAAAAATATTTTAAATATATGGTTGCAGAGAGATCTTTCCATTTTTGGTAGATTGTTGCTCTCTAAAATGGAAGGCCTATCAAGAATCATTTATCCTGCTTATTCCCTGGACATACCTCAAAATGTTATCAAACAAATCAGTCAGAACAATTTCAATTTTATCTGGAAAAATAGACATCATTATATAAGGAAGAATGACATTGTCAAGTCAATTGAGGAGGGCGGTCTAAATGCTATTGATTTTGATCCAATGAATGGATCTCTAAAACTAAGATGGTTACAAAACTTTATAACTCGCATAAATACTTTATGGTTTAATCTCCCTGCTAAAATATTTTCCAATATAGGTGGNGGGGCCCTGTGGGGGGTACTCTGGGAGTATGGGGTACCAGGCCCCTTGATACGGGCTGTTAGGTCCCTGTACGACCAGTGTCAGAGCTTGGTCCGCATTGCCGGCAGTAAGTCGGGCTCGTTTCCGGTGAGAGTTGGACTCCGCCAAGGCTGCCCTTTGTCACCGATTCTGTTCATAACTTTTATGGACAGAATTTCTAGGTGCAGCCAAGGTGGTGAGGGGATCCGTTTTGGTGGCCTAAGGATCAGGTCTCTGCTTTTTGCAGATGATGTGGTCCTGTTGGCTTCGTCAGAACGTGATCTCCGGCTTTCGCTGGAGCAGTTCGCAGCCGGGTGTGAAGCAGCTGGGATGAGAATCAGCTCCTCTAAATCCGAGACCATGGTCTTGAGTCGGAAAAGGGTAGAATGCCTTCTCCAGGTCAGGGACGAGGTCCTGCCCCAAGTGGAGGAGTTTAAGTATCTCGGGGTCTTGTTCACGAGTGAGGGAAGGGTGGAGCGTGAGATCGACAGGCGGATTGGTGCTGCATCTGCAGTGATGGGGGCGTTGTACCGGTCTGTCGTGGTGAAGAGAGAGCTGAGTCGAAAGGCGAAGCTCTCAATTTACCGGTCGATCTACGTTCCTACCCTCACCTATGGTCACGAGCTTTGGGTAGTGACCGAAAGAACGAGATCGCGGATACAAGCGGCCGAAATGAGTTTTCTTCGCAGGGTGGCTGGGCTCTCCCTTAGAGATAGGGTGAGGAGCTCGGTCATCCGGGAGGGGCTCGGAGTAGACCCGCTGCTCCTCCACATCGAGAGGAGCCAGTTGAGGTGGCTCGGGCATCTGATTAGGATGCCTCCTGGACGCCTCCCTGGTGAGGTTTTCCGGGCACGTCCAACCGGGAGGAGACCCAAAGGAAGACCCAGGACACGCTGGAGAGATTATGTCTCTCGGCTGGCCTGGGAACGCCTTGGGATTCCCCCGGAGGAGCTGGCCCAAGTGGCTGGGGAGAGGGAGGTCTGGGCTTCCCTCCTTAGGCTGCTGCCCCCGCGACCCGATTCCGGATAAGCGGGAGAAAATGGATGGATGGATGGATGGATGGATGGGTTAATGATTTAGGAATAACTTCTTTGTCTTATAATGATATTAAATTTGGAACTATTTTGAAAGACAAAGAAAAACAATTCACAGTTAATAACTTTATTATTTTGGCAAAATTCTTTGTACACAAATGTAAATTTGGTAATACTAAACCTGTTTTTATTGTTTTTCTAAACGATCTAGCATCTCTTAAGGTCTCTTTAAGGTTTTGTAATACCAAGAAAGCAGTACGGTTATATGATTGTATGATGGCTATCTCTTTTACCCCATGACATTGTAATGTTTAATGGTTTTAAATATTTTATTTAATACGAATGTTACACAGTTAGATCCTTTGATCTTCTTGTTATTTTTTGTTTATTCTCCATGCTCAGAACGCATTTGTTTTGTTTGAAGAATGTAAGCCTGTAAGCTTCGTTTTGTGAATTAAAAAAAAAAACAAAAAAAAAAAAACTTGCTGTTCAGTTTGACTCGCTTTATTAACAGCTCCCACCTGGCAGTTACCGCTACAGCTCTAGAACTGAATACCCCCTAACTGGGCGTGACAGAACTTCCCGCCTGCCGTAAAGCATGTCCCAAAAGGGTCGCGAAGGTCCATACATGCACCTGATTAAATCCAGACATCAGTGTGAGATAACACAGGATATGACATGCCCAGAATGCGGTCTTAAAATGCGTTCTTCTTTTCCTTGATTTTGAGAACGGGTGCGGTGTAGTCTCCGTGGTCTCCCTCACCTCCATAAATCCCATGATGCACTGCGGGATTGATTTCTGTACCGGCAACAATGGCAGAAGAAACAGGAGACGCAGCAGGAGAGCAGCAGTACAACTTTAAATGACAGCTTATTAAAATCTGACTGAACAAAAAGTAAAAGCCTGAAGTGGTTGTGTTTTTATGCGTTTCCTGTTTTCATTCGGCCTGTCATGTGTTTTTGTATTCTTGTTCTTAATTACAGTTCATAAATTTGGTGAATCCAAAATCATAAAATAACCAAGGAAAAAGTTTAAAACATGTGTGAGCTCCATTTCTGCAGCTTCTTGTTATGGAGAAGGTCTTGGGTGCAGCTTGTAGGATGGGGCGGAGAGTGGGCACAGGGCACAACCATACCAAAGGTGCCATTGCTTTCTGGAACTGAGGGGGGCGCTATTTCCTATGTCAACTGCGGTATCTGAGTTTTGTTTTGTTTTTGTTAAAACCAACCATTAACTAGTTACAACTAAATTATTTTTTGTTCATTCGTTTTACTTTTATTCCACGTTGTTTTCAACACAATATTTTTCAAATATTGTTAAAAAAAATGTTATTAAGAAACAATTTATTTTTTCCACCATCGTAGTTTTATTTCTAGCTTCCGACTCGGAAAAGGGCTAAAGGGCTATTCCAGATCATTTTTCTATTTCCTGAGTCTCTTTACTCAGCTCTAATTTTAAAACTACAATACTTAAACGTTTCAAACCAAGACTAGATTATTCTGCATTAACAGCAGTGTCCTGAAACCCCAGTTTGTGATTTATGATCCCTTTACTTCATTTGTGAGATTTTATTGGAAAGCATAAGCTGTAGTTTTTTGGAATCTTGACCACATTAGAACTGGTCCAGCTCAAAATCTACAACATTTAAACACTTAAAACGAGACTAGATTATTCTATTAGGGCAAATTCATTTGTGTCAATATTTCTACACTAGATGCAGACATAGGACAGAATTAAAGAAGCCTTAAGCAGGATTCAAGTTTAGACTTGTGTGTTAATGTATGGGTGAGTTAGTGGTTGCTACAATAAAACAGGTTCTAGTTAAACAAAATAAAAAGTGTAAAACTTCAAACATTTTTATTAATCAGCTTTTGTTGTAGTTCAGAGAATTGCAATTTCTCTATTTCTGCCCTCAGCTGCAAAAGGAGCTCCTCTCACCCTGCAAGAAAAGACATTCAGTTATGAAGGATGAACCTTTTTCTTATTTTTTTACATGAATAATATGTTCATCTTTCCTTAGTCACTTATTCTCTTACCTCTCCTCCACCTGGCCACGCTCACTGTGCCTCAGTCTTTTTTTCAAACCATTTATCAATTATAAATGACATGTTAAACAGCTTTTTTATTATTTGTTGGGAAGGTAGTCCACACAGAAGGGGTCTCACTTCCAGAAGGAACAATAGCAGACATTGAGGACAGCTACAAGTACCTTTGTATCCCACAAGCAAATGGCAACCTCAATGAGGCCACGAGGAAATGAGCCAAAGCCAAATATGAGTAAGAAGTCAGCTCAGTGGCAAGAACAAGATTCAGGCAAGAAACAGCTATGCCTGGTCAGTAATCAGATATCCTGCAGGAATAATAAACTGGCCAAAGGAAGAAATACTGACCACAGATGTTAAGACATGGAAACTCCTAACCATGCATGGAGGGTTCCACCCCAAGTCCAGCACCCAGACTGTAGACCAGCCGTAAGGCTGAGGACTAGTGAGTGTGAGAGCCACTGTCCAGGATGAAACAGCCAAGATCCATAAGTACTTTAAGGATAAGGTCCCAACAGATGACATACTCTGTGAATGTCTCAGACAATGGTGAACAGGAGGTGCTGGAAATACCATCATGGGAGGACAAACCCCTACATGGGATGTACCACCAACAGATAACTGAAGTGGCTGAAATCCTATATGGCTAGAAAGAGCTGGTCTGAAGGACAACACACAGGCACTCATCATATATATATATATATATATATATAATTAAAATTGTATATAATTTTAATGATGGTATTTTTTTAGAACCATTGCATAATGATGTTTTTAATATGTATGTGGCATCAACCATCCTGAGGGACTGAAGATGTAAATTAGCCCTGGCTATAATCTTGTGTATTTTCAAATGTGTAAAAAAATATGTACAGTACAAATAAACTAGGGCTTCATATGGTTTCTGAGCTGGACCAGTTCTAATGTGATTCAAATGCAAAAA
The DNA here is from genome assembly GCA_006937985.1 of Aphyosemion australe. Classification (NCBI taxonomy): domain Eukaryota; kingdom Metazoa; phylum Chordata; class Actinopteri; order Cyprinodontiformes; family Nothobranchiidae; genus Aphyosemion; species Aphyosemion australe. The sequence continues at coordinate 1,374,914 of SSNS01000128.1, read as the reverse complement.
AGGTGCTGAAACTAGCCTTTATTGGGCTTTCACAAATCAAATAAAGGTCTCATGAATCACAAACAGTTTTTAAGTATACTGCTTTTAGTGTAGAATAGTTTAGTCAAAGTTTGATGTGTTTAAGTATTGTAGTTTTGAAATTAGAGTGAATCAAAAGGGGTCAGGGGGTTGAAAAATGAGTTGGAATTACCCTTTATCTGTTTTTCCGAATGCTCGGTAGATAAAAGTTGAACAAAGTCTACGATGGTTGTAAACACACATTTTTTCTTAAATAAGTTTCGTTTAATAATGTTAAGAAGGTCCTGTCTTGAAAAACAACGTGGATAAGAAGTAAAATCCACAAATTAAGAAAGATTAGTTGTGTTTCATGGCCGTTATCAATAAAGTTTAAATACAAAACAAAAAAACGGATACCGGAAATAGCCCCCCTTCAGTTCCTATAATATCCATAGATATCATATAAACACTAGATGCCTTAACTGGGACTCGACAGCGTCCCTACACGGCGGCCATCTTACCTCGGACAGCTTACGTTCCGTTCTCAATGGTAGCAGATGGAAGGTGAGTGAACAACTTAAACAAAAACACTCTTAACTCGATTAAAAATGAACAGATTTACAAGCCGGTTGCATTATTACAAACCTTATAACACATAGGCTTGATAGGACATACTTTAACATTTTTAAATTAATGGGCCAAATCCGTCATATTTTACAGCCACGTCTCTGGCGTTTATAACAAACCAACCCGTTTGAAATTCGGTTGAAAATTGAGCAAGTTAGAGTTATTTAAATAGTACATTCACCATTGACACCAATGTTACGAAAGGGGGCAGCTGTCCGAGGTAAGATGGCCGCTGCGTAGGGACGTTCGTCCAATCGACGAACAGCGCGGGTAAGGCATCTAGTGTTTATATGATATCTATGATAATATCCAGCTGCAGCCTCGCAGCCGCTACAAACCACGCCTCTACAAAACACGTTGTAGGGGCATTTCCGGAACAAAATGGCGTCATTTCCATATATGGTGTGGTCGTGCCCTGTGTCCACTCTCCGCCCCGTCATACAGCCTGCATTCAACTGTACTTGTTCTTATGCGGTAGCAGTTGCTAGGTGACAGGAGGACATCCGCCGAAGTAGGGGCGGGACTATTATTTAAGGCTAGACGTCCACATTCACAGCTGTTAACGTCCGGTCTAACCGGTCACGGAAGAACACGTTCTCCTGAGACCAATGAGGACGGGTACTCATGAGCATGCAGTCCCTGGATTTGGACACAGCCATAGCCTATGATATCTATGGTGGATGAGGGGAGAGTGCAACTTTTCATCACTTCCTGGAGTTTCAGGAAGTAAATTTCGGTCTCCTCCCCCGTTTCAAACAGATGTGACCAGGAGCCGGCAGCAGCTACTTCAGGGCTAATTTCCAGTTTAAATGTAAGTCAACCAATTGTAGCTGTTGGGCTGATATGTAACATGTTTATTTACATCCAAAGCAGTTATCTATGGTTGGTTAGTTAGCTTAGTTGCAGCTTTGGTGGCTAGCAGGTACCAACTCACTTACACATTTGATTTGACCAATATAGGCTACACAATTAAAAAAGTAAAAGACGCGATATACGTTATGCTATAACTTAGGGTGACCAAACGTCCACTTTTCACCCTCTGTTCCTATAACTCCGATTTATGGTACAAGCTTGATTGTGGCCGTAGGTTGACCTCCACACCTCAGTGTCTTAGGACGGGTGTCGTGGGCCAGAGGAGCCGTTGACGTCTGTAAACGGGTCTGCAGCCCTGCTGGAGCGTTCTGTCACATTAGACGGGTTCTGGTCCCGTCCGTCGTCCACCGTGTGGCATCATGAGCTGCATCTTTCTCCTGGTGCTGTCAGGAGCCACAGGTCATTTTAAATTTATTGTGTTGTTTGGATTTTTTGTTCTGGTGGCAGGGGACTTTTTTGCTAAACTGAACTGGACTCGGTGACCTCATTCATTCTTGGCAAACATGCTGCAACATATATACAGTAGATAAATGCGTGTGTTTTCTACTCTGCTCTGCTAAACCACAAACAGCAGGACCAACAACACCAGCAGGAAAATGTCCGGGTTTTCATCCAGAAGCCGGGTTTGAATTACGGGCCAGCCCGAAAGAAGAACTGTTTCTACCTAGATGACATTAGGTTGTTGTTATCATTGGACTCTCCGCGCACCGGGATTCTTTTGTGAGGACAGATGATGCTGATTGTTGCAGCTGCGCACGGCCGCAGTAACGCTCTCAAAGTGGCGCCACCACAAATATGATTAACACGCGATCGTTCATGTCTGTTCATATAATCTTCTGTCTTTTAATCGTGTCTGACGCGCTCCGTGCGCCGGTGATTTCACCTCACCCGCGCGGCCACGCAGCGCACACTCCACTATTGTTCAGCCAGTAGATCCATTTGACCTGTTTACTTCAAAAGTAACTCGAGGTGGATCAGGAGGAAGTCAGCAAACAGTTTATTCTGGTGGATGGAGGAGAAGCAGGGAGAGCAGAGACAGACAGGACAGGAAAATATTCAAATGAAAAACAAGAAAACTAAAGTTGTTGAAAAGGAAAATGTTGGTAGATTTATCCCACTACACCTTTTGACCTTCATAAAGCATTAACTCGTAAGCATATTTATACATGTGATACAATTCAGATCAACTTCAAAATTCAGTCCCACGTCCAGGGCCGTATCAATCAGGGCATTTTGGGGGCCAAGGCAAACAGACCCCCCCACCCACCCGTCCTCTGTAACTCAAAGCCTGCCCAGGAGTATTAATTATAGTGTTAGCAAAAACACCTCGGTTTACATATTAATTTTTTTAGAGCCATTTTGTTGGCAGAATCTGATATTAATTTTAGCTCTAAGCCAGGTGTCCTGACAGAACACCGGGTAAAAAAACGTGGTTTGTGTGGCGTTGCCATAGTGTGACATCATCGGTAGGCACAGATCCCCTGTCCTCTTTTTTGGAACTGGAAATATGGTCACCCTATTGCAGTGGTTCTCAATTACTTTTGGTGAAGCCCCCCCTAGGGTACATAGATATTTTCGCGACCCCCCCCCCCCCCCCCCCCCCCC
>SSNS01000128.1:1336912-1371714 GCA_006937985.1 Aphyosemion australe | reverse complement strand
GGGGGGGGGGGGGGGGGGGGGGTCTACTTTGAATTGGCCCCCAAAATGCCTAGAAACGGCCCATGCTTATAAGTTATTGCTTTATAAAGTTACAAACGTGTAGTGGATAAATCTACCTGCATTTTCCTTTTCAAGCACTTTGTTTTATTTTTTTATGCAACCATTTTCCTGTCCTGTCTGTATTTTAGCTGCATCTCCTCTCAATCCTCCAGAAAAACTGCTGCCTGGCTTCATTTTTCACGATTTAAGCAGATCAAAGAGATCTGTGAAACATAGCAGAGTGCGCTGCGCTCGCTGCTGCGCCAGTGAGGTAAAGTCGCAGAAGCACGGGTGATGGAGCGCAGCAGCGGAGCGTCAGACACAAATAAAAGACAGAAAGTTCTTGTATTTTTAATTCCAGAACTTGACAGGATGTCCAGACAGAGCTCTGAATCCCTCTGTCAGCGCTTCTCTTCAGCGCTCCTCACATGACATTTGCGCACAGGTGACCAGTTCACGCGGAGCAGAATGTGCGCTCGGGCGGCAGCAGGTGGAATATTAATTCAAGTGAAATCGTTTAATTGTGTTGTTTATATGTTACTGGGAACTCTGGTCAGCTTGTGTGGGATAAATATTAATGAAAAAAGAATGGATATTTAACGGTTTTATTGAATATTTATTATTATTTTAAAAATAAGATAAAATAGATCATGCTGCCTCTGGCTGCGAACAAATGATTCTTTCCATTTCTCATATAAGACAGAAAGGAAGTTATGTTCAGAAAAAAAATATTTTATTTAAATAAAATCAAACAGTGGTGCAGGACACCTCAGGGAAGCAAAGATGAGGCATCTTTTTAACATGACCATGTTCAACAGGGCTGTTTATACGTCACTACCAAACAAAAAATATAAATGAAACAAAAACTAAGAAAAATCTAAATTTCTCTTCCATGGAACATTTGCACTGCTCCATTAAATAAAATCCATGTTTGGACTTTTTCTGTGTTCACAAATCAGTCCGTACATGTATTGTGGAATCTGTTTTACTCTCAGTTGGGGAAGCTCCGAGCGGGGTGGGGGGAGGGGTTGGGGGGGTCAGGTGCGGTGCGCCGCGCCCCCCCTGCTCCTCCTCCGCGCCCCCCTTGGGGGGCGCGCCCCACTAATTGAGAACCACTGCCCTATTGTAACTTAAAATTACTATGATGGGCGGGACGTAAACAGAGCACGTAAGCAGGGGCCGGGCTCTGGCCGGCCGCGGTCACGTGGGACAAGTCTGTTTCAATTAACCGTGTTCTTTGACCAAGGAAGGACAGTGTCCTCATAAGCAAGGTGTCTGGCCTGGCAAGGCAAGGCGAGGTTCCTTGAGATTGAGGGTGTGTCCGAATGCAGGGGCAGGATGCTTGCGAGGACGCATTTTGAGTTCGATGACATCACAGCGTAGCGACGAGTACTGTCCGAATTCGAAGGATACTCATTCTCACGTCCTCATATGCGTCCTCATTCCACCCGAATTTTGAGGATGGGTCTGGTGTATCCTCACGGGCCAAGGCTATCCCAGCATGCTTTGCTCGCCGGCCGTTGGATTCTCAACAAGCAGAAGAAGCAGCTAGCAGCGAAGTTTTAAAAGTAAGTTTGCTTTAAAAATAGCGGTAAAAAACTAAAAAGCTTAAAGCGGTTCTGTTTGTAGGCATTTTTCGTTTGTATATTTGTTTTTTTTTAATGTAATTTTAGGCAGAAAAAACCCGAAAATAGCTTATAAGGCGAGTCCCGTAGTTATTCCTGTGTGTTTCTTTAGTGAATTAAGCTTCTTGTCATTTGTTTTAAGAACAGAGCAAAGAAGCTGTTTTATTAAGCTCAGAGGTGTTTTTGAACATATTACATGAACAGAAAATGAAAGGATGGTAAGGGGACAGGACTATTTATAATACATGACAATTATTTAAAGATCTAAACAAATATGGAACAGTTATGTACAGTTCAAGCAGGATTAAGCTGGGTGACTTTTCCTGGATCATTTATTTAAACTGAGTGAGCAGGAGGTCTTTGGCAGTGTAGCTGGATCTGCTGCAGAAGGATCCCAGACGTGGATGGAGGGCTGGAACCGAGAGCCGGGGCCGGACCTTTCTGGTCAAAGGGTGGAACATCATACAGGGCGGTCTGCAGAGCTTTGGGATGCTTCCTCTCACTGTCCATCATCCATCTACAGGGATTGCTGGGCTGGCTCAGTCGACGGCTGTCACATCTCTAGGACATATTCAGAAATATGCAATAAGTAGATGGTTTATGGATTCAGTAGTATAACAATTGTGGCTCTAAAACAAATAAAATGACAGTGTTTTTTTATTATATTGTTTCCTACATAAATTACTTAACTCATTACCTGTAGTCGTGGATTGATGGTGCCTCCTCCAGGACAGAGCACCGCTGACTGCCTTCATACCAGCCTCTCTCATCTGCAACGTCTTCCCCAGAAAGAGTTTTTTATTATTAAATTTAATACACACATATAACCTGCATTACATTGGTTCTGTTTAAAGAAAAGCAGGGAATAAAAAATAAATCTACAGATGATTAACATTTTTAGAAGAGCTCTAAGCATGATTAGTCTTAAGCTGAATAAACAAATGCACAATGAAAACATTTCAATGCTATTTAACTTAAAATGTTCGTTTTTGATACTTTTACACCAACTTTATGCTCATTAAGAAGTTCTAAGATCAAATTTACATTAGAAAATGCCCTACTGTATTCAACATTTAAACTGTATTTGGTTTATATTAATTATTTACATGTTAATACTCTATAGTAATGTGTACATTTAACCACCGACCTTTCTGTTGCTTAAAAAATACATAAAACTATTTAAATACAAGTCCTAAAAGCTTGTAGACTAAACTAACTTACTTTAAATTACTTTACCTGGAAATGGTTATCCCTCAGCCTTAAAGGAAAAGTTCGCTTTTTTAGACATGAGGTTGTATGTGCTCCTTTGCCCACCCAGTGCTCTGTAAACTTTGACCCATTTCACACACACCCCCCTGCTCAGAGATTTTCAGGGGAAAAGTGATTCAGAAACGTAGTTCTGGCTAGTTTCGGGGGCGATGTATCTGCGCCGTTTAGCCTCACAAAAGGATTAGCCTCTGAAAGCATGGCTAATTTACATCTCACAAACAAAGAGAAAAAATTTACAACGTCACATTACAACGGGACTACGTTTTGTCATTCGTATCCCTGCGCCGCTCACCGCGGAGATTGAACTCCGTTGCGTGACCCGCGTCTGGCTGCTAATCCTGGCTGTATGAGTGAAACAACAACTTCTAAAGTCACTTAAAAGTAGTTTTTCTTAAACATATCGAGCCATGGTGCGTACCCGCAGGTTCCCAGGTTGTAACAATAAGGATGTTACAGGATCACCTTTTCGGTTTGACACTTTTCCTGCTAAGGACGTTTCTCTAAGGCATCAGTGGCTTTTAGCAATCGGCTACTCCAAGGATACTCGGCTGGAACGAGTCAAAACCTTTCATTTGTGCAGTGCACACTTCAAAGAGGATGATTACATCAGGAAAACATTCGGGAAAAGTGAAAGACTGTTTTTGAAGAGTTCGGCCGTACCAGAAATCTGGGTAAGTTTTGTTTTTTTAAAATAATTTATTCCGCTATGTCTGCCGTATTCATGCAATCATCTTCGCATTATAGCGCATTATTTATGCAATCATCTTTACACCGATGGTTGATCATAGACTGCAGTAGCTTTGTCAACAATCTGTGTTGATGTGTGTATTTTGTGTAGCAAATGCAGTTCTTCATCCGTGTACTCTGGCTCATAAAGATATCCTAGTAGTAAAATAAGTTTCTTCTTCATCAGATTCATCTGGTATAGTGTTAAAATGAGATTCATAATCAGATGAGACGGAGTCTGACATGTTGTCGGCATTCAGCAGTGAAACAGCTGACACAAGCGAGGCACCGCGGTGAGCGGCGCAGGGATACGAATGACAAAAAGTAGTCCCGTTGTAATGTGCCGTTGTAAATTTTTTCTCTTTGTTTGTGAGATGTAAATTAGCCATGCTTTCAGAGGCTAATCCTTTTGTGAGGCTAAACGGCGCAGATAAAGCGCCCCCGAAACTAGCCAGAACTACGTTTCTGAATCACTTCTCTCCTGAAAATCTCTGAGGAGGGGGGTGTGTGTGAAATGGGTCAAAGTTTACAGAGCACTGGGTGGGTGAAGGAACACATAAAACTTAATGTCTAAAAAAGCGAACTTTTTCTTTAAGAACAAACGCTGGCACGAATGTGAAGCTGCTGTAGCGCCCTGGTCGATTTTCGCTAGCTGAGCTCTTTCCCTTGGTCTGTTAGCTGCCGTACAGGTGAAGGCTAGACCGAATTCAGAGCCGCTGACTTCCGGTCTTAGCGGTCTTGCAAGGACCCGGCCTTGCTAGACTGGCGAGGACCCGTCCTCACAAGCATCCTGCCCCTGGATTCGGACATACCCTGAGAAACACCCGTTTATCACCGACCAACAGCCATGTTGAGCCCCGGTCGTGTCACGTGACCTCGCGAGCCTTGTGGCGCCCCCAAGGGGTGGCCATGGCCACCCCTAGAAAATTGCTGGCCACCCCACTGTCCACACCCAGGGAAGACCAGTGTTCTTTAATAAGTCATATTAATGTTCACACAAACCATAAATTTATGAAAATTAATAAAAGAGCATTTATTTCATCACTACAGGCTAAACTTTCCCAGAGTTACCACGAGGATCAATTTGGTGTGCCACTGCAAACTTTTCTCTGGCCCCATGGCCACCCCTATGAAGCTTTTCTGGGGGCGCCACTGCGCTAGCCTTGTGTTACACTACAGTTAGCGTCTCCTCCTGAACAAAACTACTACTCCCAGATTTGTGTCGACACTTCAGAATCTAGGGAAGAGGTCAAAAATTAAACCGCTAAGTGACGGAGAGGTGGTGCTGCTGTTGGTGTGTTTGATGTGAAACCCAACAGGTAACAGGTGAGTGTGTGTGTGTGTGACGTGTGTGTTCCTGGAGTGAGTCCACTCCAGCTTCTTCTCTTGGGAAAGTTCCATATTCATAAAGCAAGATGGACGGACTCCAAGCCAAACATAAACCACTTCTGCAAAGAAAACAATTGATCATTTAATAAATCCTAATTCTAACAAAACCTCCATGCCTCCTTCAGATGATGCATGTGAGAACTTTGCAGAACACTTCAGAAATAAAATTAGTGCTATTAGATCCAACCTTAAATCTCAGCAAAATGCTAATATCAACATGTCTGAAGCACAGCAGTTGTCTGAGGAAACACTGGAGAGCTTTACCCTGGTTAATGCAAAGATACTTGGTCAAGTTTTCTCCCAAGTTAACCCAACTACCTGCCTTTTAGATCCAATTCCCGCATCACTTTTTAAATCATTTTATAGTTCCTTTGAGCCTGAGATTTTAAACATAGTGAATTGTTCTCTTCAGACGGGTGTTTTCCCAACTGCCTTCAAAACGGCGGTGGTGAAGCCCCTTCTGAAGAAGACCAATTTAGATCTGAATACTCTTGATAACTACAGACCAGTATCCAACTTGCCGTTTTTAAGTAAAATTATAGAAAAAGTAGTTTTTATGCAGCTCAATGAGTTTTTATATAAAATATCAATCTGGTTTTAGGACAAACCACAGTACTGAGACGGCTCTTTTAAAGGTTGTTAATGACCTCAGGTGCAACTCAGAATCAGGAAAACTTTCCGTTCTGGCGCTTCTGGATCTAAGTGCAGCTTTTGACACAGTAGACCACCCCATTTTATTGCACAGACTTAGAAGTCTGGTGGGTCTCTCAGGTACTGATTTAGATTGGTTTTACTCCTATCTCACAGATCGAAGTTTTTTCATAAGTATGGATACTTATTCCTCAGGAACCCATGAAATTAAGTGTGGGGTTCCCCAAGGATCGATTTTAGGCCCAACACTTTTTAATCTGTACATGCTGCCACTTGGAGACATCATCAGGAGACATGGCATTGATTTTCACAGCTATGCTGATGACACACAGCTTTACATTGCAGTGTCCCCTGATGATGTCAAACCAGTGAGTTTACTTTTAAACTGTATTTTAGATATAAAGTCATGGATGGCCGAAAACCTTTTACGGCTCAACCCAGACAAAACAGAAGTTTTAATCATCGGTCCTGCAGACAAGCGAGAGAATATTTTAGCAGAACTACACAATTTCAAAACTTCTCACTGTGTGAGAAATCTGGGTGTCCTTCTTGACTCTGAGCTCAATTTTATTCCACATATAAAAAATACAACCAAAACAGGATTTTATCCCCTTAAAAACAGAGTCCGCCCATTTCTATCTCTCGCCAGCACAGAGTTGTTAACACATGCTTTTATTTCAAGTAGATTGGATTATTGTAATGCCCTGCTCTCTGTTCTACCCAAGAAGAGTATTTGGAGCTTACAATTACTCCAGAATTCAGCCGCACGTGTGCTGACCAGGACCAGAGGGCAGGAACATATTACACCACTTTTAAAATCGCTGCATTGGCTTCCTGTACATTTCAGGATCGATTTTAAGGTTCTTTTATTAGTTTATAAGTGTCTCCATGGTCTTGGACCGTCATATTTAGTCGACCTTCTTCTAAATTATGAGCCCCTGAGGTCCTCCGGTACTGGCCTTTTCGTCATACCAAAAGTTAGAACCAAAACATTCGGCGAAGCATCATTTTCCTACTACGGCCCTCGTCTGTGGAACAGTCTGCCGGAGAACCTCAGGGCTGCTGAAAGTATTGGTGTTTTTAAAAAGAGGCTCAAGACCTCCCCTTTTACCTTGGCTTTCCATTGATATATTTGAACAATTTGTAGCAATTTTTTTTTTCTTGAAAAACTTGATTGTGCTGTGTGGTGTGCAGTGAAGGGGGTGAGGGTTGAACTGGTTGTGTAATTTTGATGTGTGAAAGCTGTGTTTTTAACCCATTGTTTTTTTTATGTAAAGCACTTTGTGTTGATTTTATCATGAAAAGTGCTCTACAAATAAAATTTGATTGATTTGATTGATAAACCACTTCTAAACAATACGTTTATATAATGAGAGATCTTGACGTTCAAAAAGCATTTAAATCAAACTATTTTTGACAAACTGAACCTGAATATGTGATCTTGTTTTGCTATTTCACTATTAAGATTGTATTTACATATGCTCCTGTAATATGTTACCCCTGGTATTCACCTATGTTTTATGAATATTTGGCGTGTTTGTTCTGTTATTTCTCTGGAGGAAAAAATGCGCCGGTTACAACCCATTAGTTGTGTAACTCCCATGTGTTCCGGTCTTGTGAGTAATTCTGTTCCCCTGAAATGTACAAACCTTTGTCAAAATGTTATGCAACTCAGTTCTTTCCACACTATGCATATATCCTTCAACAACAAAATTGCGAAACAAGAAGATTTAGACTTACCACTTCTAAGAAGAGGAGTTGAGCCTAAGGTTGTTCACGTCCTTCCTTGAGTTGCAGAACGTTAATGGTTCATTTGCCAATATTTTTTCTGCAAACTGACATGTATTTGTAATATTAGAAAGCCGTAAGGATTTATACAGATTACCAGCATTTGTAAATAGCATTTTGCTAAGTTATTGCAATGTTCTACATTAACATATATATATTTATAGCTACATATGATTTAATGGCAAAACACATACCTTCAGCACAAAAACTCCGCAAGATGTGCCATCTCTCTGCGTGGGGTGTTGGACAGTGCCACATGTCCATCTAGACCCTCTGCACCCCTTTTTTCTCATGATTGCTCTAGACACAGTTACATTAATGAATGTAAAACAACGTAAAAAGGAACTAAATTTATCTTGCGAATCTAAACTATTATTATAAAAAATGACATCATTGCACCAATTATAGCACTAATCATCACCTTGCTACTTTGAGACATTGGTCAATGTCTCTTTGTGACTCCCCCAGTGGATCCAAAAGCATGGATCTCTTTTCATGTGGGTAGATCACCTAACCAATATGCAAAGAACAAGCAACATTGCAGGGATTGTTAATGAGAATAATACAGTTTGGCACACAGCTCAGGCATACTTAGAAGATCTGTTTTTCATCACCTAAGGCAGTCTTACCACTAATTTCCAGTGATGGTGCTGATTGTTGATTCCAGAAGACATATCGTCCACGATGAAAGAAGGATTAAACATGGTAAAATGCATGCTGATACGTTATTGAATTCCTCTAATATAGGGAGGGAAACACAATATTTCAGGGGTCTGAAATATTGTGTTTCCCCAGTTAATTTTGGCAAATGAAGAGCAAATGTTTCATTTTTATTTGGGGTAGTTTAATCCTCATCTTGGACAATATGAAGGATTGTTAATCTCTGGGGTAACTAAAAGACTCTGATGTTCAAAGAAATATTTTTCCTTTTAAAAGAGTTCCCATACGTCACCGGGAGACTTTGGAGAAATATTTACACGGTTTAAAATGTTTTTCTGCCTGAGCTGATTATTTTTGACACGTCATTAAAACGAAAATAAAAAAACGGGTGTTTTTTCCTTTACTTTTTGTTGCTTTTAGAAGGACATGTCGATTAAAAAATCAATATAACAAGCATGACACGATTACATTTAGTCATTTTACCGAAAAATTCCAGCAGAAACATCAGAAATGGTGTTAAAATAGCCGGATCCGCCTTTCCGGCTGAAGTGCGCGCTCCCGACACAGGGGGAACTGAATATTTCAGGGGAACAGCATTTCTCACAAGACCGGTACCGGTCGTAGGTGGTCATGGACTGTGTGTCTCACCTGGTGCTCACCTGGCTTTACCCGGTGGAGCCCGGCAGGTCAAAACGGAGTCCTCTGAACTGGTCTGGGACCAGCTCTCTGATCTTGTCCCAGTCCCCGTGGGCTGGTTCTGTTTACCTGTCGGGTTCCATTTAAACCCTCACCTTCATCCTGACAGGATTTAACGCGTAGCTCGACCTACAACCTGTGGAACATAAACAAGAAATAAAAATAAAAGAGGAGAACACCTGTGACAGGTCTCAGGTGTTCTCCTCACAGGTCACCTGTCTCAGAATTAAACATGAACAGAAAACGTGTGAGGGCTGATAAAAGAACGTATTCATGTTTCAACAGAGACTCAAACTCAGCCTCTAAAGATAAAAAATAGAAAATAAAAGTGTTTTTTTCTCTGTTTCAACATCTTCAGAGACGTGGGCGTGTTTAGAGCCTTAAGCTGACCCTAACCTATCCGTGTTGATGCTAACATAATAATAGTTTACACGATGAGACTCCTGCTGGAGGACTCTAGAGATAAGAGAGGATGTGTCTCTGTCGGTGTGCTCTACCATCCTGACCTTTGGTTCCTGAAGCTGGAGGACATCAGAGAATAACTAAGGAAGTTGTTCCTGATGTCCTTCAGACTCTCAGAGAGGACTCTGTCCCCCGGCAGTCCTGCGATGGCGGTCCGGATCCTGAAAGTCTCGTCTCTGGCCTCGGCACTGCTGGCCTCCTCCGGGTTCTACCTCTACAGCCGACCGCTGGACATCAACGACCTGAGCGTGATCCGCTTCGGGCGAGCTGCAGCCACCGTGAGTTCAGACGTTTCACGTTCTTCACACTTCGAGGTGATGTAGGGATGCACCGATACCACTTTTTTGGAAAACGAGTACGAGTACTTGCATTTCAGTACTCACCGATACCGATACTGAGTACTTAATAAAAACATGATTTTAATTTACAGATAACAGCTTTAGTTGTATACTTTAACAAAAAAACAAGGCGCTCGTTTGGAATTAAGAACATTTATTTAAAATGAAAACTTCTCCCTGCTCTGAGCTGCAGCTGGGGCCTTGGGGGCGGGCACTCGGCGCCTGTGATTAACCCCTTACACGCCGCTCAGACAGACATTTCTCAGACCGTGGTATCGGTCCCCGGTATCGAGGGACTTTTAACGAGTATGAGTACTTTAGAAAATGTGGTATCGAGGCCGATACCCGATACCGGTATCGGTGCATCCCTATTAATCAGTTTATGGTTTATTCACTAGTTATTATGGGATGGCTGATAGAGCTGTGTGTACTTCAGAGTCATCTATGGACGCAGACGTTTGGAAACACTTCTAAAGTGACGTCCTGCTGTGGGATTGGGATTAGGAAGAGCAGAACCTTTGAATTCTGCTGGAAGTTCTGATTCAGACCTGAGGAGTAGAAACTTTTCAGTCTGAATAATTTAAATCAGAAGCTGACTGCTCACATGTCCCTCTGCAGACGGCGGTCATCAGCTACGACTACCTGACGGCGTTCAGACACGTGGACCACGGAACCGAGGAGCACCAGGCTGTCAAGTCCCAGGTAGACGACTCGGGTCGTGTTTGTGTGTGACGGGTGGAGAGTTGGCTGAGGAGGTGCAGCGGCTTGTCCCGGAGGATCCCAGCTCCCTCCAGGGAATTCTGCTGTTGTGTCCTTGAGCAAGACGCTTCACCTAAGTTGCCTGTGTTGGTGGTGGTCAGAGAGACTGACGCCAGACCGGCCCAGAGCAGCTGTGGCTACGCAGCAGCTCACCATCAGCTGCAGTGGGTGATTAATGGAAAGAGACGCTGCAGCTGAGACAGGAAGCTGCTTTCGGGGTTTTATAACACCACACCATGGTCAAAGCTCCAACCGGTGGATTTCACATCATTTCATCCTTGAAGGGTTTTTGTGTTCCTGAAGAGAGAAGACCTGAGGGTGGAGGAACTTTAAACCCTCGGGGGTTTTTGGTCTAACCTGGACTCCCGCTGGTGTTTGGTTAAAGGTCACGTCTCAGGTTAACTCAGGTGAGCGCTGCAGTAAAGGTCAGAGGCTCACCCAGCTGCGCTGCTGCTGCAGGAGCGCCGCAGCCAAGCTTGAAGAGCGTGGTTCAGCATGGCTGGCCGCTTGGACGGGACTCAGGCGAGCTCTGCGGCCCCCCGGGCCTGGCTGGTCAGGCCCGGCTGAGCAGGCTGATTAGAATTAATGCGCGGTGCTGATTTATTCCAGAGAGGAGGCCTGGCTCCTCATTACCCTGCAGTCAGACCTGCAGCTCCACGGTCAGACAGCAGACCTAATAAGGTCACATTCATCCTGATTTAGACGCAGTTCTTCATTCTGGGAGATAAAGGCAAATAAAGCCCAGGAAAAGAAATGTGAGCTATGGTGAAGATTAAAACTGCCGTGGATCAATAACACCAACAGAGTGGATGTGGTTGTTTACCTGTGGCCTCTGCAGGTGAGCTGCTCACCTGTCTGTCTGTTAGCTAAACGTCTCCTGATGGATTAGAAGAAACTCAAACATGATCAGATGAAGGAATGAGTCAGGTTTTAAAACCAGCATCTGGACCAGGATCAGCTGGTTGTTGGTGACATCATCACGCCGCTGCTCCTGACTCTGACCTGGTTGTGATGTCACGTTTGAGTGAATGTTTAATGAGCTATAAGCACTCATCCTCTTCCTCCTGGATCAGCGGAGCAGCTGCTTCCAGCCTCTTCTCAAGAGCTCGATTCAAAAGCCACTTGAGCACCTCATCAAGGGGGGGGCGCTCACAGCCAATTAGAGCGCAGCGCTCGGGTCTGAGCTGGAACAGGCGCGTGCGCCGCGTCTGTGCATGGAGGCCAGTTCCTGTTCAAGAGAAAATCTGCTGTTTTCTTAAATCTTCTGTTATCAAAAATCAAACGTCTAAATTTGGTCATGTTGTTGCCGTGGGAGACGACATCAGAGCACCCCCCGAGAAGGACTTACAAGCTTTCATGCCTACTAGAGACCACTGCAGACGTGCTGATTAAAGGAGTGAACCACACCTTTAATCAGCAGGTGATCTACAGGCTCCTGTGAAGCTTCATGAGCTGCTGAACAGGTGCTTCAGGTGTGTTGGAGCAGGTGATGTTGGCTCACTAAACTACAGATTTAAATGAATCTGAATCAGCCCCCCTCCCCCTCCGGCCCGCAGAACCCGGTTCTGGTCTTGCAGGTCCAGCGGGTCGACCCAGAGATAAACAGAGACGGATTAAAAAGCACAGGAGTGGGAGGATAATGATCATCAACATGGGCAGGTTCTGGCTGGTGGAGATAGCTCTTTATGTCTGCAGAGATACCCACACACACACACACACACACGCAGCCTTCTATTAGCATCTCATTACTAGCCATGCCAACAGATGATTGTGTAATTAAATCTAGTTCACTTAATGCTGATGCATAATGCATGACAGCTGGGGGTGTTAGATTTAGTTTGATTATTTATTCATAAATATTTGTTATATTTTATTATTTATCCAGTAAAGCAGGTGCTTCATCCTGTAACCTGAGGAGACCTCTGCCTCCATGAGTTTCCTGAGAGGTGACAGGACGTTCATCTCACCTGTGGAAGCTCTAATCTGACATTAATCCATGGAGGTTTCCTGTTCAGAAACAAAACCCCCGTTTTCTGCAGCTCTAAACGTTAAAAACCCCACATTTGTTTATTTGACCAGACCTGGCCTCAGAGGGTTGCTGGTTCAAATCCAGCTCCGTCATGATGGATGATGGTGTATTTTCTTCTTCGTTGGTTTTCTGTTATCCTACAGATTTAAGCATCGCTGATTTTTGACTGAATTTAGGAAAAGTCACTGAAGACCTGCTGACAATTAGCTGCTCACCTGAAGTCATCATCACTCTAAAAGATGACAAAAACTCTCCTCTGGTCTAGAGCTCAGGTAAAGGTGTGTCACTAACTCAAACCTAATCTCCTCCAGTCTGTTTGTTGCAGTCACAACTTCCTGTTTATCGTGGTTCAGCCCTCTTCCCGACCAGTGTCGGTAACCTTTGGTGTCCGACTAATAAAGTTTTTCTATTCGAGTCCAGCTCAGGTGTTTCTGCTGCCACCAGGTGGCGCTGGGACTGCATATTAGATTATTCTGGTTGTGGTGGTGATAAAACGGGATAATCTGGGTGATTAGATTAGATGCGAGGCTGACTTCCTGGATGCTGGCAGGGTCAGGACTGTCCATCATCATCATCCGTGTATTTTTGGGAATTTCTGACAAATTTAAAATATGTCAAACAAAACAGAACCTTCAGAGTAGAAATGCTGGTTGTCACCAGCAGGGGGCGCTCTGATCACATGGTGGAGTGGATTATGGAGGATGAATTAGTTTCTAACCTGTGAATCAGCAAAGAGAAAAGGAGAGCAGCCAGAAGACTGGAGATGTCTGATGGACAGATGTTGGACAGAGGTGGAGAAGAGGACGAGTCAGAGATCAGAAACATTAAATCCCAGAATATTCCCAAACTTGAATGAAGAAAGTTTGGTGGCGTATGTAACAGATGGAATCAGCCAGTCGTAATCTGAAACATCAGATTTTTATTTCTAGTCAGTGGACGCACAGAATCCTACATGTTTCCAAACGTTCCGTAGGAACGTCCTCTCACTGCTGCTCAGCTGATCAGGATTTAAACTAAATCAATTCTTTATAGTCTTCTCTGATCATTTTGAATGAACTGACGTTGGTATCAGCAGGCCTGAGCGGTCCAAGATGGAGCAGGACCCTCTGGGCGGTGCAGAACCCGACCTCACGCTGCAGCAAAGATCAGTAATCTCATCCGGATTGGTCCAGTTCGAGGATCAGCAGATGTTGCACTCCCCGGTTCCCCCAGCAGGGGGCAGCGTTGTCTACATGTGTGAGCCTGCACCCTGTCTGGTGGGGGTGCTGAGCCCAGATAAGTGCCCAGCGCCGCTCCTGGAGCTCTAGTGAGGAGCGCTATGTAAATACCGGGTGGGGCCAGATAACTGCTGACCTTGACGAGCTTGTGGCAGCAGCTTATCGGACAAATGAGTTTGAGGCGGGAGCATCCTTCAGGGATGTGGACGAGGGAACGTTTAACATTTGCTTCCCAGCTGCCTGCTGCGGTTACATCATGGCTGACGAGTCGGCCTCCAGCAGCGGCAGCGTAGATCCTCCGTTTCTCCGTTCCAGCCGGAGAAAACGAGTCCCGCTGCAGCTGCTGAGAGATCCGGGTGATCCGAGAGGAGCGGCTGCTCCGAGGCAAAACTGGAATTTAATCAGACCAAAAAAATCACAGACCTGAAATCAGCCAAGTCACCTACACACACACACCTACACACACACACACACACACACACACACACACACACACACACACACACACACACACACACACACACACACACACACACACACAGCAGGAGAAATGCTTCATCAGAGTGATGGACATGCTTGTGGTTGCCATGGAGACAGATGAAGTCACTGAAGTGGTGTTGTGTTTGTGGATCATCCATGTTTGTAGTTCAGGTGGACCCACACCTAGGTGAGTTAAAGTCAGACAGATCGTCTCACTCAGGGAAGGGGTGGTTAACATGCTTTATTCTTCCATCCTGATGGGAATGATGTTAAATATTCCCAGATGTGTCCCATCCTGGTTCATGCAGATCCGGGTCAGTTGGGATGCTCATAATAACCTGACTCTTCTGGGAAAGCTTGGGCCCTGCCCTTTGACCCCTAGCATCAACCTAAAACTGGTACTGAAGCCCCGCCCCTTCATAGATGGAGGTGACTGCTTTCAGCGTCTCCTCCACCTTCTCCACCTCCTCTGTCTCCTCCTTCTCCATCTCCACTGTCTCCTCCAGCTCCTCCCTCTCCTCCAGCTCCTCCTTTACTCCGAGCTCCCACCCTGACCCTGTGAGGAAGCAGCATCACGGACACAGAGAAAGCTCCACTCATAACAACCACTTTCCCGTTTTCCCGTTTCGCTGCTCCTTGGCTTCCCGGCTCCGCTCAGACGCTGCAGGATTCCGTCTGAGGGGCTTTGCTGCAGGAATCGTCGTGGTAACGGAGCCTTATTGACTGAACGGGCTTAAATCTCAGCACAAACACCCCCGCCCCGCCCCGGTGACAGGCGGCAGGATGAGCCTCACTGACCTGAGTAACGAGCTAATCATGAGCATCGCGGTAATAAATAGGTCTTGTTCATCGTCCACTAATCCAGTCATTTAGCCCTGGTGGCTGCAGAATCAATTACAGCAGCTGGAGTCGGTTCTCCTCCGTCCAGCTGCTCAGCCCGGTCCGGTTCTGGTTCTGTGAACACATCATGATTAGTTTAGTGAAGGCTGTAATTCCTCCCAGTGTTGAGGAGTTCATGCAAGTCTTTAAGGAGGCAGACTGACTCAGGGTTTATAATGAATGAAAACGTAACGGACCACCTTAAGAGGAGCTGGAATCGTTGAACGAGTCTCTGCAGAGAAGATCCGTGTCAGATTGATTTAACCAGAGTGTTTAATCTGAGAGTCGGGGGGTGGGGGGGGCACACACACTCACACACAATCAGAGCACGTGTGTGTGTGTGTGTGTGTGTGTGTGGGGGGGCAGCTAGAAAACAATTTCACATCTGTGCTTAATGACAGCTGAAGGCCGTCCGCTGACCGGCTCCACGGGGAACAGGCCCTGTGGCCCGGGACCCGAGGCCCGGGGGCCCTGGACTTCAGCAGAGTCGGAATCAACAAACAGCCGGGCTCAGGGACCCGGTCCTGTCTGAAACCTCATTTAAACTTTTGTCAATAAAAAGATTTGATTTAATCAATAAAACATCTCAGCGAGAGGTCTTAAACTCTTCCACCGGGTCACGTAAACAAGATTGAAGGTCGTCTCCGTGCATCGATGAGCTGGAGGATTACAACCAGCGGGAAAAGAAAAAAAATTCTAACATTCAGGGATTTTCACTGAAAGTCAGAAGGATTTTATTCTTCCATGAATCTAAATCAGACGGATCCAGAAGTTCTGATGCAGGGAAGCACGGATCTGCTGGCTCAGATTAAACCAGATGTTAGTGGCTGACAGCTTCACATCCCATAATGAGCCAAGCGTTACTGGAGAACTGATGATGGTTTAGAGGGCCGGTACCGAAGGTCCAGTTCTGACCTGCTGATGCTGATTTAGACCTGCATCAGAATAACATTCCTGATCTGTTGTTGTAGCACGGCTCAGCGCGTAGCAACGGGGAGTGTGTGTGTGTGTGTGAAAACAAAATCCTAATTTTGCATTCTGATCACCAGCCCAGTTCCTCCTTGCTGCCCCCCCCCCCCCATTTCCAGCCCTTCCCGACTGGTGGGAGGATGAGTGCGGATGTTTCAGGGCGAGTGCGGAAGTTTCAGGGTGAGTGCGGAGTGCGGAGTGTGGATGTTTCAGGGCGAGTGCGGAAGTTTCAGGGCGAGTGCGGATGTTTCAGGGCGAGTGCGGAAGTTTCAGGGTGAGTGTGGATGTTTCAGGGTGAGTGCGGATGTTTCAGGATGAGTGCGGATGTTTCAGGGCGAGTGCTGATGTTTCAGGGCGAGTGCGGATGTTTCAGGGCGAGTGCGGATGTTTCAGGGCGAGTGCGGATGTTTCAGGGTGAGTGCGGATGTTTCAGGATGAGTGCGGATGTTTCAGGATGAGTGCGGATGTTTCAGGTGTGCATCGAGTCGCCGTGTCTCTGTGTTGTACCACAAATGAACCCGAGTGTCTCAGTCACTAATGGTCCATGTGATTGGACTGCACATGCATGGAGGTGGGAGGGGGGGCGTTGGCGGGCATTAGCCAATCCTGGAGCAGCATTTCCCTCAGGCTGGAAGAGAGCAGCATCGCCTTCATGACATCATCCTTAAACCATTTGCCTGCTTTCCTCCAGCAGAGCCGGCTGATGACTGGAGGAGAGGAAGAGGAGCTGAGTCCTAACCCCAGTCAGGATTCCATCTCCAGGAGATCTGGGATCAGCTTCACATCAGCGTAATCACAGGAATCATGGTTTCCATGTTCTCCTGAAACACAAACTCATCTTTAGAGTTCATCCGCCTGGGTCAGACCCGCTGACACAAGGAGTTTAAACGTGTCACATGTTCAGGGGCGGTACCTTTCTCTGAGGCCTCGGGTCAGGGTTCTCCCGTCAAATATCAGATTTTTACAGTGAGATGATTATTCAGCACTTTCTTCTTGGATTTAACTCTCATTTACCATGAAACTAAAATAGAAACTGTAAACATTTTCAAATGTGGGAACTTTAATCAGACGTGGTTAGAATAGGTGTTATTTATGTAGCTAAACCTGGTTTTATTAATAATCTAGTAAAGGCCTAGAAACGGATAAATAATCCTGGTTTAGGTTGTAGTCTAGGTGCTCCCTGTGCTAGTGTGTGTGTGTGTGTGTGTGGGGGGGGGTGATGGGGGCTCACTGCAGCAACTAAAAGGCTCATCTGGTAATCTCTGGTGACTTGTTTCTGTCATTGCTTTGTCATCATGGCCCAGATGACACTCGTGTCAAACGGTCCTGTGGGAGCCTGCTGTGTGTGTGTGTGTGTGTGTGTGTGTAGTGGGGGTTACTGAGGTTAAGGGGAGCTAATTTCACGCCTTTTTATTTGCACGGGTCTCAGGAGACAAACTCTCTATAAGCATTATCACTTCCAGCTGGTCCAAATGGGACAGACGGGCCGAGACGGGACCAACACACTCTTTTGTCTTCGTCTTCCTCCCGTTTGAATGTGACGATGCCTTCCAGCACAAAGTCACAAGCAGAAACTGTTATTTTCTCCTTGTGTGAGGAGGAGGAGGAGGAGGAGGAGGAGGAGGAGCCTTTAGACGCTCCTCAGGCTGACCTGTAAAAAAATAAAGTCCTTCAGGAAACTGGAGCGGTTCCAGATCCATCAGGACTGAACCTCTGGTTCTGGCCCGTGTCTCAGTCTGAATGTTTGCTGTAAACAAACACCCAGTTGGACCAGAGCCTGATGCTGGTTCTAGTCCACATCTTTTATCACTGATGTTGCCGTAGAATATTTTACATTAATCAGAGGAATAAAGTAATAATAAAAATGTCCATGGGAGGTTTTATTGTGTTTACTCGCCCTCAGGTTCATCTGCGATCAGCGGAGCGTCTGCGGGATTTGTGCTGCTCTAACCGAGGAACGTTCATCAAGGTGGGTCAGTACCTGGGATCTCTGGACTACCTTTTGCCTGAGGAGTACACGTCCACGCTGAAGGTTCTCCACAGCAGAGCTCCTCAGAGCAGCCT
Organism: Aphyosemion australe; assembly: GCA_006937985.1. Lineage (NCBI taxonomy): Eukaryota > Metazoa > Chordata > Actinopteri > Cyprinodontiformes > Nothobranchiidae > Aphyosemion > Aphyosemion australe. The sequence continues at coordinate 1,353,674 of SSNS01000128.1, read as the reverse complement.
GTTGGAGATCCAGCAGGTCATCAGAGAGGATATTGGGAAGGAGGTGAGTTTCCACTGTCCGCAGCCCATGACTGGTCACATGACTGATAAACACTAATGGAGCCTGTAGGGCTAAAATCAGCATTTGTGATTCATCAGGTTTTTTACTGCAATAAACCAGGTACAAGTGGAACAGTAAAAACTAGAATCTGGTGTAAAAGTCCACTTATGTCAGTAACCAGCTCCGGTAGCCTAGTGGTATGAGTGTCCACCCGGGACTGGGAGATCGGGGTTCGATTCCCAGTTGGGTCATACACACACAGCTGCAGCTCACCACTCCCCACCATGGGGATGGGTCAAATGCGAAAATGTAATTTCACAAGTGTGTGGTGATGACTTGGGACTTTAACTTTAACTCTAATCCAGCTCAGACTGAGAGACCATCTAAAGGCTCAGGAACCCTCTGCAGGTGTTCTGGATTCATCAGCTGATCAGAATGTGACACTTTGAGTCTAGAATACTGAATCTTTTCACAATATTCTGATTGAGATTCTGAATGTGGGGTTTTCATCAGCTGTTAGCCATAATCATCACAATTAGAACAAATAAAGGCTGAAATATGGAATCAGTCTATATCATATATTAGTTTCACCTCTTAAGCTTAATTACTGACATAAATGAACTTTTGCACCAGATTCTAGTTTTACAGTTTCACCTGTATGTGTAAAGCACATTGAATTGCCTCTGTGTGTATTATGAAGAGATAAAGAGTTGGAGACTGTTGGACTTTCATGCCCTCCAGATTAAAACCATCATCATCATAGCCGTGGTCCCCGTGAACAAGCTCTGTTTAAAAACACAAAGCTAAAGTTTAAACGTGAAGACAACCGTCATTAATGCTGCTTGCATTTAAAATGAAGCACGTTTGACCAGTTATGGTTGATGCTAAACTTCAAGACCAGAACTTGACACGTCCAGCAATCTTTTTATTCATTAATAATTATTTTATAAAGTAAACTTGGTTACACACTGTGTTAGCATGTTCTAGCATATAGTAGCATGTGTTAGCATAAACTAGAAGAAGAAAAGATCTTTTATACAGCGCCTCTCAAGATAAAATCAAGAGGTGCTTCACAACAAAAATTAAAAATAAAGAAATTTTAAAAAATTAAGAAATGATTAAAAAATATTGTAAAAACTGGGAAAAGTAAAAATTGATTAGAAAAAATGTGAGGAAAAGGATAAAGCTAGCATGTGTTAGCATTAACTAGCATCAAACTAGCATTTGTTAGCATAAACTAGCATGTGTTAGCACATATGAGGTATTAGCATAAACTAGCATGTGTTAGCACATATTAGGTATTAGCATAAACTAGCATGTGTTAGCACATATTAGCATAAACTACCATGTGTTAGCAGATGTTAGCATGCACTATCATCTGTTAGTATGCGTTAGCATAAACTAACATGTATTAGCAGATGTTAGCATGTGTTAGCATAAACTAGCATATATTAGCCTAAATTAGCATAAAATAGCACATGCTAATGCATGCTAACATCTGCTAACACATGCTAGTTTTATGCTAATACATGCTAGTTTTATGCTAACACATGCTTGTTTATGCTAATACGTTCTAACATCTGCTAACACATGCTAGTTTTATGCTTGTTTATGCTAACTCATGCTAGTTTTATGCTAGCACATGCTATCACATGCTAGTTTGCTAGTTTATGCTAATATGTGCTAACGTCTGCTAACACATGCTAGTTTATGCTAACGTGGGCTAACACATGCTAGTTTATGCTAATATGTGCTAACATCTGCTAACACATGCTAGTTTATGCTAATGGGTGCTAACACATGCTATTTAGTTTATGCTAACTCATGCTAGTTTTATGCTAGCACGTGCTAACACCTGCTAACACATGCTAGTTTATGCTAACGTGGGCTAACACATGCTAGTTTATGCTAATACGTGCTAACATCTGCTAACACATGCTAGGTTTATGCTAATTTAATGCTAGTAGGTGCTAACACATGCTAGTTTATGCTAACGGGTGCTAACACATGCTATTTTATACTAATACGTGCTAACATCTGCTAACACATGCTAGTTTATGCTAACACATGCTAACATCTTCTAACACATGCTAGTTGATGCTAACATGTGCAAATACATGCTAGGTTATTTATAATGAATTTATTGTATTGGATTCACTAAGGTCTCATGTCTTACAGCATCAATGTTCATTTGAAAACAAATACGTTGTTATATCATTAATATCATCATCAGAGAAACTGTTATTCCTCTGGAATTATTATGGTTTATATTATAAGTCAATTTTATCTAAAATTTCAAACACTTCGCGTGTTGTCATGTCAACGCCACATGGAGCTTATTGGATTTAGGATTGTTACATTGGTTTGCCCTCCCTGGGCTGCCACCTTACCGGTGGTGGAGGGGTTTCAGTGTCCCAATGATCCTAGCAGCTAAGTTGTCTGAGGCTTAATGTCTCTGTAGGGTCACCCATGGCGAACAGGTCTTGAAGGATCAGAGAATGTGCAGCCCACAGACCACCTATGGTCACGAGCTTTGGGTAGTGACCGTAATAAGGAGATGGTGGAAACAAGCGGCCAGAAAGAGTTTTCTCCCCTTGGTGTCTGGGCTCTCCCTTAGAGATAGGGTGAGAAGCTCGGTCATCCAGGAGGGGCTCGGAGTAGACCCGCTGCTCCTCCACATCGAGAGGAGCCAGTTGAGGATGCCTCCTGGACACCTCCCTGGTGAGGTTTTCCGGGCACGTCCAACCAGGAGGAGACCTAAAGGAAGACCCAGGACACGCTGGAGGGATTATGTCTCTCAGCTGGCCAGGGAACGCCTTGGGAGGGGAGAGGGAAGCAGAGAGGGAAGTCTGGGCCTCTCTGCTTAGGCTGCTGCTTCCGCGATCCGACTCCGGATAAGTGGCACAGGATGGATGGGTTTGTGTGGTTTTGGTTCACTCTGATTTAAAAAGTGATTAAATCAAATAATCAGCTGGAAATCAGATTGTTTATATTTGATATGTTATAAAGAAATTAAAAGTTGTTGAAAATAAAAGCTTCAGAATCGTTTCATTTCTTAAATGAATGAATCGTTTCTGTTGGATCAGCAGTGTTTGATCTTCTCGTGTTTTTTTTGTTTCTAAACATAAATTCTGTTCTCTGTGTAAAATAAAAAGTTAAAAACTTCAAAGACTCTAGAAATAAAATGGTTGCAGCTTCCATGATGAAACGCTCATTTATCTGTGTTGGTTTTGGGTCTGGAGGCTGTTTATGATGAGGTTGGATTACCTGTCCTAAAGGTGAGAGGCTGCTGGATGGATGAAGAGGAGGGAGAGCGAAGCAGGAAGTGTGTCATGATGACTTTTCAAAGCCTCCAGGAGGAGAGTTTATTCTGTCAGGTTAGGGGTCTGCAAGCTGTGGCTCTGGGGCCACACGTGGATCCTTGAATATGACCTGAACCTGCATGAATCCTCCCCTCAGAACCAGAATTAGAGCAGAATAACGTGTTTAATAACCGTTACCTCCACTTTATTAAATGAAACCACATCACTACAGATGTGATTTCCTTCATGCAACTTTTCATAAAACCTCTCAAATCAACAGAAACTATAGAACGTGCAGAGTTTAGTCTAATACGAAAGGTCCAGCAGGGTTTTGTGCATCTATACACACACACACACACACACACACACACACACACACTGTTACATAAGTGATTGATTCATACTTGCAAGACCTTTTTAACAGATAAATGAATTCCAGCTCTCATGATGACATGTTTTCCTTCCTGCGCAGCAGCAGGAAGCTGCAGTCATGTTTGGAGGATAATTAATGAAAACTCCTGATTTCTCAGCGCTGCTTCATAACGGCACACCTGCAGCTTCAGCATCTCCTCTCTCAGTTATATTTTGTTATCTGAGCGGTTATTCAGAGAGCTCTCCTCTAATGCAGAGCCACCATTGGGTCTGATTCCTCCTGCTTTCACGTGGGGCGTCATTATCCCTGAAAAGGCCGTGATACGACTCTTGTGTGGAGGAAAGCGTGCAGCAGGATGAATCAGCCCTCCTCCTTTTGGAGTGCCTGGAAAAGAAGCGACGTTGATGAGCTGATCCAGGCGGCTCCGGAGTCAGGGTCTGCCGCTCCAGCATAGTTTTCGTTTCTCTGCTCAGGCTGATGCAGCCGTACAGAAGCAGCGAGCGGAGCGTGGCGTCGTGCTGTTTTCTCCACCATTTGTGGTGACATATGCGTTCCCACTGAGCACGGATCTGGAGCCGCTCCTGCTCTACAGTGGATCTGCTGAAAGGACAGTCTGACAATATGTTGCTTTACCAAACCCCATCCAGGATGGATGTCACACTTAGCTGGTGCTGAGGCGGGGCTCCAGGGAACTTGGGTGGGTGGGTGGGGGACATCTGCGTATGGCAGGAAGTGGAGGTGGTTCTCAGGAGCCAGCCGCTACGGCCCACGATGAGCCAGTCATCTAAATGATATTAGAATATTCTAGATCTTTGCTCCAGACCTGCTTCAGCTTTTATTTTCCTTTTTCATCTCAGAATAAACAACTGGAAATAACTTTTATCCTCGGTATCTGGGTTTCATTTTTATTATCTGAAGCACTACCATCATCACCATCATCATCATTACCATCATCACCATCATCATCATTACCATCATCACCACCATCATCACCATCATCATCATCACCATCATCATCATCACCATCATCACCATCATCATCATCATCATCATCATCACCATCATCATCATCATCATCACCACCATCACCATCATCATCACCACCATCATCATCACCATCATCATCACCACAATCACCACCATCATCATCACCTTCATCACCATCATCATCACTACCATCATCACCATCATCATCACCATTACCATCATCATCACAATCATCATCATCACCATCATCATCACTATCATCATCACCATCATCATCATCACCACCATCATCTTCATCACCACCATCATCACCACCATCATCACCACCATCATCATCACCATCATCACCATCATCATCATCACCACCATCACCACCATCATCTTCATCATCACCATCATTATCATCACCTTCATCATCATCACCATCATCACCACCATCATCTTCATCATCACCATCATTATCATCACCATCATCATCACCTTCATCACCATCATCATCATTACCATCATCATCACCATCATCATCATCACTATCATCATCACCTTCATCATCACCATCATCATCACAATCATCACCTTCATCATCACCATCATCACAATCATCATCATCACCATCACCTTCATCATCATCATCACCATCACCATCACCATCATCATCACCATCATCATCACTATCATCACCTTCATCATCACCATCATCACAATCATCATCATCACCATCACCTTCATCATCATCATCACCATTACCATCATCATCATCATCACTACCATCATCACCATCATCACCATTACCATCATCATCACAATCATCATCATCACTATCATCATCATCACCATCATCACAATCATCATCACCATCACCTTCATCATCATCATCACCATTACCATCATCATCACCATCATCATCATCACTACCATCATCATCATCACCACCATCATCATCATCACCACCATCTTCATCATCACAATCATCATCATCACAATCATCATCATCACCATCATCATCATCACCACCATCATCATCACCACCATCATCATCACCACCATCATCATCATCACCACCATCACCACCATCATCACCACCATCTTCATCATCACAATCATCACCATCATCATCACCATCATCATCACTATCATCATCACCACCATCATCATCACCACCATCATCTTCATCATCACCATCATCATCACAATCATCACCATCATTATCATCACCATCATCATCACCTTCATCACCATCATCATCATCACCATCATCATCATCACCATCATCACCATTACCATCATCACCATCATCACCACAATCATCATCATCACCATCATCATCACAATCATCACCATCACATCATCACCATCATCGCCACCATCATCATCACCACCATCATCATCATCACCACCATCATCATCATCACCACCATCATCATCACCATCATCTCCACCATCATCATCATCATCACCACCATCATCACCACCATCATCATCATCACCATCATCACCACCATCATCACCATCATCACCACCATCACCATCATCACCACCATCATCATCATCACCACCATCACCATCATCATCACCATCATCATCACCTTCATCATCACCACCATCACCGTCATCACCACCATCATCATCATCACCATCATCATCATCACTATCATCATCACCATCATCATCACAATCATCATCATCACTATCATCATCATCACCATCATCACAATCATCATCACCATCACCTTCATCATCATCATCACCATTACCATCATCATCACCATCATCATCATCACTACCATCATCATCATCACCACCATCATCATCATCACCACCATCTTCATCATCACAATCATCATCATCACAATCATCATCATCACCATCATCATCATCACCACCATCATCATCATCACCATCATCATCATCACTATCATCATCACCATCATCATCACAATCATCATCACCATCATCACCATTACCATCATCATCACAATCATCATCATCATCACCACCACCATCATCATCACCATCATCATCACCATCATCACCATTACCATCATCATCACAATCATCATCATCATCACCACCATCATCATCATCACCACCATCATCACCTTCATCATCACCATCATCATCACCACCATCATTATCATCATCACCACCATCATCATCACCACCATCATCACCATCATCATCACCACCATCATCATTATCATCACCATCATCATCATTGTTGTTGTTGAGATCGCCCAGATGAAAGTCTTGAGTTTGGAAGTAGAGAAGCTTTGGTTTTAAGTCCAGATTAACCTCTAGGAGAAAACGGGTGGTTCTGTTGGTTCTGTTCGGACCCACCTCAGCACAAAGGGCGAGTCTTTGAGTCCAACGCGTTCTGTAAAAATAAAATAAGTCTCAGAGTGAGATTTTATTTTGAAAAGATGAAGTTCTGAGTGTCTAGATACCTACAGGAACGTTCATAAATCATAAATAAAATCATCAGGATTCACACTACAGACTTTCTTTTACGCGTTAAACACAAATACGACATTTCTAATATCCTTCCCATCAGCGTGATAATACGTTTCTAGACGAGGACGCTGTGTTTTCTGTTTTATTTCCTGCCGTTTCTCAGCTCTGTCATGATTCATGTACTTCCAGCCAGATGGGGCCGTGGCTCGCCGCCAGCAGCCACACCGGCCACCTCTCCGCGGTGACACACACCGATGTGCTGCCATCCAACCACGAGGCCTCAGGGGCCGTTTTATTTGTGCCATAACTCATTTCAGGGAACGTATGTCAGCGAGGGTCGGCGCTGTGGGAGCGGGCCCAGGCGCGTGCATTACCATGTTTATTAACTCACCAGCTGAGTTGAACATGAGCCGCCGCGGAGTGGCGGGTCGGCGTAAACCAGAGGCCACAGACCGGACCTGACGCTCAGCTTTACTGTCGTGTAGTTTTAATCTAAATGTTAAAATTCTTCATGTTCAAATTTCACTGGGACTCCTTTTAGTTTCACCGCTGCTAACGTGACAAACCCGTGTAGAAATGTGGTCTTCACCCTGAAGGCCCGTCAGCTCCCTGCTGGGCGTCCTGCGTCAACATCAGTGGCTGCAGATAATTTCATCCCATTTAGCGTGTTTACATAATGAATAACTCAGCTGCTGCTCATCAGCTTCTTCTGCTGGATGTATAATTTATTATCCTACGGTATCTTCTGCAGGACTCGTGTTCTACCTGACGGGCCACAGCGTGTTCTTATTAGCTTCTGCTCGTTTCTATCAGGGGACAGCCTGGTGGGGCTATGAAGAACGTGGGTCGGGTCCCCTAAAACCCAAACTCAGACTTCATCAAACCCAGCTGAGGGACTCACTGAGGCCTGATGCTCCTCACATGGACCATCACTGGAGGAAGCTGTGAAACATCTGATGAGCCCGAGGTTCTCTACTGAGGAACCATCCACACGTTTCCCACTGCTCATCCAAAGTCTGGTCATGGAGGGAAACCAAGACCTCCTCCTCTCCAGCTCCTCCTGGATGATCCCAAAGCGCTCCCAGACCAAAACGTGAGAAGTCTGTCTGACATGATGTTGGACGAGTAGACGATTGGCCAAGCCCTTCGCCGATCATTAATGTTTTTTAATGCTTAAGAGTTCGTCTCATGGATGAAAATTACAAACTTCCACGTCAAGTCAGCTTTTATTTTTCAACACTTGTTGTATTTACACGCAGATGTTACACATCATCAGAAAGCTAGGGTTCCTGTGACTCCAGCGGCATCCACCATAACTGTGGACACAGTCAACGCTTTCATCAAACCATAATGTCCAACTCCCTGTTTGGAGCCTCGGGTCGTTGACAGAACAGAGCCATCTCCAGCAGGAACGATCCAGGAAGGATCCAGAAGTCCAATAAAATAATTAACTATCGCCTGGAAGCTTTGCTCTGACCTCAGGTCTTCTCCCAGAACGTTCCAGGGAGATGAGACTCAGCTTCCTGGTCAGGACCACCTCCTATCGATGAGGAGCAGCAGCTGAGACGGTTCGGGGGTAAAGTTTCTCTAAAGCTCAGCCGAGTACATAAACCCTGCTCACCTCTTAAGTTTAATCAGATCAGAGTTTTGTCCTAAATTTCAGTAATCTAAATATCAAACCCACCTGAGAGTGATTCAGACATGTTAAATGTTTGTTCTGAGAGTATTTTTGAGTTTCCTGGGTCTCCGAGGTCTGCCAGCGGCTGCTGGATCGATCCTGAGCTCTGCCTTGTGTTTGTGTGGCCGGGCGGCCCTGGGGCCACTTAGGTTCTCAAGCAAACAATAAGTCTCCTCTAATAACTAAAGGTCTCCTGGGAAGTCTGTTTAACCTTCAAACCCACACACTAATTACTCATGTGTCCACAGAGATGAGGGAGCTAAAGAGGGCCGGCGATGCTCTCAGGGCAGAGAAAGGCGTGTGGGTGGCTGGAGTCACACAGGAGCTCCGAGTCTCTGAGCGTTCCTTAGGGTGGCGTCAGAATAAATGTTTAACAGGCAGGACGACAGAAACGTGGCTCCGTGTGGCCATAAAGACACCAGAAACCTGGGGCCTCATTTATCAACCGTACTTACGAACAGAGCTGTGCGTATTTCGTGCGTGGGAACGATTTTACGCATTGTGTGGTATTTACCAATTTGTACTTGTGCGTGAAAACGTTCCTAAATATAAGAACAGCTGTGACCGTGCGTAGGAACAGCATCTAGTGGCAGAACGAGGGAACAGCAATTCTGAAGGTCTCAGTGATCCACGCGTGTTCCTCATCCACTAATTATTTTACCCAATAAATAATTATTTTGGTGGAAAAACAGCTGAGTCACATTATTGGTGCTAAAACACCCGTGACCCACGGGAATCTGACTGTAGAACGGCTGATTTCGTGTTATTTTGTAATCACAATGTTTACTCTTCCCATTTTATGATGTTTTAAATCATTTTGCATTTATTTATTTATTATGTTGTAATTTAATTAAATTATTTTGTCCTTGTGAAGCGCATCATGATTTTTTGTGAGATGCGCTATATAAAAGATTGTTTCTTATTGTTATTCTTATTATTGGAGGATTTATCAGAGCAGAGTGCTCTCCAGAGGGAACGGCTCTTCCGTGAGCACTGATCCGGTTCCAGTCCAGATTCTGTTTTACAAATAAAACAACCTCCAGAACCTCCTCTGCTCCCCGATCATAGACGCGTTGTCAAGTGTCTGGTGTTTCGATCTCGCTGTCAATAAAGTTTGTCTTTTTTTCTTTCTTTCTTTTTTTCTTTTTTCTAAATTTCATCCGTAGGAGGGAATATAGGAACGTTTCTACGAACGTTTGATAAATGAGGCCCCTGGTCTGGGCTGTGTGTAGGGATAAAAAAAATAGTAATGGAAGCAGCAACTGTTGGCACTGAAATGTCTTTTTTTATCGTTTAAGTTATTTTTGTGAGCCACTACTTCAACCCGGATGCTTGGATTTGATGAAAGCCCGCCTCCCCCATGTGAATTCCACAATAGTACACAGCTGCAGACCCAGAGACCACAGAGTCATGCTTGCTGCAGATTCACACCAACATGTCTCAGCGATTGTCAAGCTCCTGAAGATCAAATCCAGCCGTTTCTGCAGATTAAAGTCTTCTTCAGGAAGACCGGACAGGGACCGTGTTCCTCTCACAGACAGAAATCCAGTTTAGGGTTCTAGGCTTTATTTAAAGAGCAGACTAGATGAGAAAGAAATCACTTCTTCTCAACTGTGGAGATTAAACTCCCTGTTAGCTACACGGAGAGACCGGGTGTTGGTGATTACAGTCTGGAGGAAGGATCCGGACTCGAGACTCCCTGGATGAGGAGGGGCGGAGCCTCGTGACGTAACAACAACCCGTCCAGGCTTCTGCAGCCGCTGGGCAGCTGAGTCAGGAAGATGCATGCGTGAAGCTAGAACCTGCTTTGGGGGTGTTTTTCATGAGGAAACAACAGAAAGGATTTTTCCTGATACAGGACCTTTAAAGACATGTTACTGATGGGCCAGGACAGGATTGATGAGAGGCCTTGAGGATAAATTAAGTCAGACCAAACATGGAACTGCTTAGAAAAGTCCCGTTTGATAAATTCTTCCTGTAAAAGGTGGTGGTGACTCTGAAGGATGTAGAAGAGGTTTTTCTACCAATTCCTTTGGCTTTGTTCTGTGTTTATGTTTGTGTTTAAAATGGATAAACCTGGATTTGTTCACCTTCAGAACATCGTTCCATATTGATCGTTCTGTCTCGGCTTACCGTGGCTCTGCGGTAGCGTTGCTGCGACCAGCGTTTAACTGTTGCTGAAGTGGGTTGGAACATGTAGATGTAGCAGGAGTGGCTACCTGATGACGTCTTAATGCAGCCTCGCTCAGAACAGGACTTTTTCTAATTCACATAGCAAGCAGGTCACACACGCTACACTTGACCACCCAAGCTGTCTTTCTTCAACAACACGGAAAACGTTGCTTTACATTCTCCTGCCTCTTTAACGTCTGATTAATAAAAGCTGGAATTAGTCTGAAGCTCCTTCTCTCAGGACTTTAATTGGTCCTCTTGTCTTGTTTTATGTGTCCTGCAGCTCTGCGAGTTATTTGTCTCATTTGAGGAGGAGCCTCAGGGTGCAGCGTCTCTAGGTCAGGTTCACAAAGCAGTGCTGCATGATGGGAGGACAGTAGCCGTCAAGGTCCAGCACCCCAAAGTCCAGAAACAAAGCTCCAAGGACATAATGGTGATGGAGGTGAGTCTGTCTGTGCTCCACCAAATCAAACTGGTCTCAGGACTGCAGAACCCTGACATGGTACCGCTCTTTGGGTTTCAGAACACGAGCAGTCTGTTCTTGTTTTATTTACTTTAAAAGCCGTGGTGTCCAGTTCTGGTCCTAAAGGGCCACTATCCTGCATGTTTTAGACACGTCTCTGATTATAACACAACAGCAGGTGAAGGCAGGCTTATGCAGAGCTCAGCCACTTGTTGAACAGGTGATGAACCACTGACACAGACGTGTTGAAGCAGGAAAACCAATGACACATGCAGCATGGTGGCCCTCAAAGCCAGGTTAGGACCCCCCTGGTGCTGAAGCTTTCAGCCTGTTTCACGTCTGCTCTTCAGATACACGAGTATTGATGCTTCAGAACGCTTCATATATACGATTTTCATGGGATGTTTTGGTTTATTTGGTTCAACAAACAAAATGAATGTAGATTAAAGTAGATTCATGTTAGTCCGATATTAGGCCGATGTTAGCCTGATATTAGCCTGATGTTAGCCTGTCGCCTGATGTTAGCCTGATGTTAGGCCGATATTAGCCTGATGTTAGACTGATGTTAGCCTGATATTAGCCTGATGTTAGACTGATATTAGCCTGATGTTAGACTGATATTAGCCTGATGTTAGCCTGTTGTTAGTCTGATATTAGCCTGATGTTAGTCCGATATTAGCCTGATGTTAGCCTGATGTTAGATAGATGTTAGCCTGATGTTAGACTGATATTAGCCTGATGTTAGCCTGATGTTAGTCTGATGTTAGCCTGATGTTAGTCTGATGTTAGCCTGATGTTAGTCTGATATTAGCCTGATGTTAGTCTGATGTTAGATAGATGTTAGCCTGATGTTAGCCTGATGTTAGACTGATATTAGCCTGATGTTAGCCTGATGTTAGTCTGATATTAGCCTGATGTTAGACTGATGTTAGCCTGATGTTAGACTGATGTTAGCCTGATGTTAGAATGATATTAGCCTGATGTTAGCCTGATGTTAGTCCAATGTTAGCCTGATGTTAGTCCAATGTTAGCCTGATGTTAGACTGATATTAGCCTGATGTTAGCCTGATGTTAGTCTGATATTAGCCTGATGTTAGTCCGATATTAGTCCGATATTAGCCTGATGTTAGCCTGATGTTAGATAGATGTTAGCCTGATGTTAGACTGATGTTAGCCTGATGTTAGACTGATGTTAGATAGATGTTAGCCTGATGTTAGACTGATGTTAGCCTGATGTTAGACTGATGTTAGACTGATGTTGGGCTGATGTTAGACTGATGTTAGACTGATGTTGGGCTGATATTAGCCTGATGGTAGACTGATGTTAGATAGATGTTAGCCTGATGTTAGACTGATGTTGGGCTGATATTAGCCTGATGTTAGATAGATGTTAGCCTGATGTTAGCCTGATGTTAGACTGATGTTAGACTGATGTTGGGCTGATAATAAACCAATGGTTTACCAATGCTAAGCTGATGTTAAAGGCACAGTGTGTAATATATTTACTGTTTACTATCAAATTCTATGTATCCGTTCACAAACTTGCCCTTTTTCACTGATATTTTACACCAACGTCTCTTCTAAATATTCCTGTTAGCTTGAAATTTGACATTTTCCTTTACACAAACTGTGATCGACGTCCCAAACCCACTAATAACTAATTAAAAACATTAAAGCAGTGGCACCCCCCACCCCCCGAGACTTACATGTCGATCTCTGAACCACCAACAAACCTTGCTCAGAAGACTGAAGGGACCTTCAGGGAGGATTCTTTACCACCATTGATGCCAGGATGTTGGGCTGATGTGAGATCTGCTGTGGTGTACCCCAAGGATTTATTCTCGGTCCAGCTCTCTTATCATTTTATCTGTTGCCTTTGGGGTCAGAACTTAGAATATAAATATCTCTACACTGATGAAATCTTATTCTACGTCCCTTTTGGACTTGTCTTTGGGTGTGGATCAGTCATTTCTCCATCATTTGCAGTTAGTCCAGAGTCCGGTGGCCAGGCCTCTAACAGGTTTTTGAAGACCTGACCACATCAGTCCAGTTTGCTTTGATTTAGAGTTTTAAACGTCTTAGCCTTTGGTTATTTAACAGCTCCTACACATATTCCTGATCCTGAAGGACCTCTCAGACCATCATCCTGGTGCTCTGAGTCTGGTCCAGACTTAAGATTAGAGTAGATCAGGTCTCAGAATCAGCACCCCCTAGACGCTGCAACAACACATTTTGGGATGTGAGTGTGTTTTTTTTAGAACGTGTGTGTGTTTGGTTCCATAGGTGTTGGTGAAGGCCGTTCATTGGTTCTTCCCAAACTTTGCCTTCATGTGGTTGGTAGAAGAAGCCAAGAAGAACATGCCTCTGGAACTGGACTTCCTGAACGAGGGACACAACGCTGAACGCGTGGCCTCTATGTTGTCCCACTTCCCTTTTCTCAAGGTATGAACACATGTATGTGATTCTCTTTGTGTGGTAGCATCAGAGCAGACGTGAAGCTGCTGGTGTGGTTCTGACCCAGCCCATCTGAAGCTCCAGCTCCAGTATTAAAATCATTCCTGGTTCAGTTAATTGAGGTCAGAGTCTGTGTCTGTTCCAGCTCCTCCTTTGTGTCGCACGTCGGCTCCTCTGCACTCCAACAAAGCAGCGTTTGCAGAATCATATTTCCATTGCTAGATAGAGTTGGACTTCATGTTCATTATCATTTAATTTCCTGGTGTCCTTTTTCTTAATACGTCCGTTTGAGAGCTTTTATTAGCTGAAGGTGAATTAGACCGTCTGTCTTTGTTCACTTTTCAGACCCAAAGAGCTCAAATTTCTTCTTTGCTTTTTTGTTCTGCAGGTTTTAAGTCCAAAACGCGTCTTTTGATGAAGAATTAATACTTAGATAATGAATAATAATTAGTGTAAATGTCGCTGAAGTCCAGAGTCTCCGTGGTTTAAAGGGATTTTTCTCATCAGTTCCTTCTGTTCTGCTTTATTCAGACTAGATGCAACAAACATGAAGTCATATCTTAGTCACGTCTTGTTCTTTTCCTTCAGGTTCCTGTCATTCACTGGGATCTGTCCACCAAGAGGATCCTGACCATGGAGTTTGTGGAGGGGGGGCAGGTCAACGACACAGAGTACATGGAGAAACACAACATCAACGTCAACAAGGTGCTGCTGCTGACTCATCAGCTGTCATTTAGAAAGGGTCTCAGGTAAAACTGACCCCGGTACACCTGGGTCGGACGGTGGTGGCGACCCGGCAGACACCAGAAACTCTGACAAGGTTCACATGATGCATCTGCATCAAGTTCTCAATCCTGCTAACTTTAAAGAGTCGTGTAAATGTTTTATGTCCCAAACTTGTTTCTGCGTTTATCTCCATTTCATTTGCAGTCTGACCTCTAAACCATTTCCGTAGTTAAGGTAGATCTCCTCTGGTCCGGGTCTGTGGGTCAGCATCCGTCACCTCCATCAGATCCCCCTCTAGGATCCACACACCAGCATGCAGCTCATTTAATATTCGTGTCCTGGCTGAGTGGGCGGGGCAAAAAAAGCTTTTTCATGGGGTTTATTTGCCCATTTATCAGGGCTACTGGGACATTTGAGCACCAACAAAATTTCACACGCTTTCTGGAGACTCAAAGGATTATAAATACACATCCTTCTACTGACCCTTTAATGAAACCTGATGATTTTTAGTTTTTGTGCCTAAAAGCAGAGCTGGAACAGAGGCATGGTGGGTAGAGGAGGTGTTCTGATGTGTGATGGAGGCGATAATAAAACACTCAGAGGATGTCAGCGTTTCATTCTGGTCACCGTTTCTGTCTGTGGAGATTTATGGAGCTCTAAATGGGTTTTCCCCCGGAGCCGCTGCTTGATGTGATCAGCATGAGTTGTTGTTCCTCCTCATGTTGGGAGTTAGGGGATGACTCCTGACTCCACAACGTGGCTTCATGTCCCAGCAGATCTCTGAGAACCTGGGTAAAATGTACAGTGAGATGATCTTCGTCCACGGCTTCGTCCACTGTGATCCTCACCCCGGGAACGTGCTGGTGCGACGGCAGGAGCAGCAGACGGAGATCGTCCTTCTGGACCACGGCCTTTATCAGGTGGGGATCTCCACAAATAAAACTGTTTGCTCTAATATCACAATCCATTTTTCATGCTGCCGGCTCAGGCCTTGGCTAAATTGGTAGAGCAGAAAACACACACACACACACACGTTTATTAGAGTACAGCAGGATAAAAGCTTTTTCATAAACAACTCATTTGATGTTGTTCTTAGCAGAGTGCAGAGTTTGAATGCACAACAGCCTAATCATACAGGGACACACGCACACACACACACTAACCCGCAGACTGACACACACCGCTCCTACATGACTTTGTTTTCTGCTTGTTGTTGTATTCATGAGAGATTTTAGTTATAAATATGCAACCACGTCATCCAACACACAACCTGCTACACACACATACACACACACACAGACACACACACACACTCTCTTGCACAAGCACTCAAACCCACGCACACTTTCCTTAGACCATAATGGGTCCAATTTATTCCTAATGACTTGTGATTTCAGATGTCATTTTAGAGTTGAATATTAATCCATTCATCTGAGACACACACTCTACTGTAATGACACTTAAAACACAGTGTGTGCGTGTGAGTGTGTGTAGCTCTTAACTGTGTCTGAAGTCATATTTAGGGCAAAGCTGATTTATTTGAATGTTTTGCTGCTGAGACAGAAATCTGTTCAGACCAAAGTTAATTATTAAACTTGTTTTATTATCGATTGAAAAAACATCAGAATGTTTCTCACAGCGGTGAAAACACCACTAATGTACACGTGTGTTAACATGCGTGCTCTATAAACAGGTGAAACAGGTGAGCTTTATGGTAAATGATTACCGACCTGCACTAGTGTAGCACCTGCAGCACTAGTGTAGCACCTGCAGCACTAGTGTAGGACCCGCAGCACTAGTGTAGCACCTGCAGCACTAGTGTAGCACCTGCAGCACTAGTGTAGCACCTGCAGCACTAGTGTAGGACCCGCAGCACTAGTGTAGCACCCGCAGCACTAGTGTAGGACCCGCAGCACTAGTGTAGCACCTGCAGCACTAGTGTAGGACCCGCAGCACTAGTGTAGCACCCGCAGCACTAGTGTAGCACCCGCAGCACTAGTGTAGGACCCGCAGCACTAGTGTAGCACCCGCAGCACTAGTGTAGCACCCGCAGCACTAGTGTAGGACCCGCAGCACTAGTGTAGCACCCGCAGCACTAGAGTACAACCAGCAGCAC
>SSNS01000128.1:1315347-1332847 GCA_006937985.1 Aphyosemion australe | reverse complement strand
GGGCCAGTACTTACCTAAATCACTGCAGGCAAGCAGTATTTTTGTGATCAAGTAAGACGTTACCTACGGGTGGCCATTAGGGTCAAAAATCCCTGGGAGTGCAACCTCCAGCAAAATGACATCAGACTCCCTTTCATCACTGGCGGCAAGCGAAGAGATAAATACGTAAAACAACATTTCTCTCACCGTGTCACTATCCACATTAGACCCCTCCCTCTCAGGTCTCCCTAGTGTCCCACCCTGTCCATGTCCACAGCAGACTCCTCCCTCTCAGGTCTCCCTAGTGTCCCACCCTGTCCATGTCCACAGCAGACTCCTCCCCCTCAGGTCTCCCTAGTGTCCCACCCTGTCCATGTCCACAGCAGACTCCTCCCTCTCAGGTCTCCCTAGTGTCCCACCCTGTCCATGTCCACAGCAGACTCCTCCCTCTCAGGTCTCCCTAGTGTCCCACCCTGTCCATGTCCACAGCAGACTCCTCCCTCTCAGGTCTCCCTAGTGTCCCACCCTGTCCATGTCCACAGCTGACTCCTCCCCCTCAGGTCTCCCTAGTGTCCCACCCTGTCCATGTCCACAGCAGACGCCTCCCCCTCAGGTCTCCCTAGTGTCCCACCCTGTCCATGTCCACAGCAGACTCCTCCCCCTCAGGTCTCCCTAGTGTCCCACCCTGTCCATGTCCACAGCAGACTCCTCCCCCTCAGGTCTCCCTAGTGTCCCACCCTGTCCATGTCCACAGCAGACTCCTCCCCCTCAGGTCTCCCTAGTGTCCCACCCTGTCCATGTCCACAGAGCAGCTAGATTCCGGCTCCTGCTTCATTGTAAAGTGTGGAAACCACCCAGATTATCCGTAGAACTCCTGATTTCTGGGATTAGAGCCACACATTAATGAATTATGTTAAAGGCAAAAAAGATGTTACTTCCATTGAACTTACAGAAGTTTTTTGTTTTGATTTCAAGTGATGGAAAATATAGAAAGAAGTCTGAGTTTAAGAGAATATTTGCACAAACAACATTAAAACAAATGTGTATTTCAGTATATGGAGTAAATTATGGAATAACTTGGATGAAGACTTGAAAAAATGTTCAACTACTGATCAGTTTAAGAAAGTTTATAAAGACAAAACGATAAAATCCTATTATTCGATAAGTTAATGACGGTGGATATTGATATGATTTAATTGTGATATTGTGTGCACAGAAAAGAAAGATGTATGCTTGGTTGTATTTAAGGCCATTTTGTAAATTGCTTTGTATTCAGTAGAAGGGGTAGGTTATATAAGATTTTTCTTCTTCCTCCCCTTTTTTTCACTTGGAAGAATTGTGTTGATTATTGTATTGAGAACAAGTGATGTATGAAATTTGCCAAGTGGAAATAAACTGTAAACTGTAAAATTCTCTCAGTCCTGACTACACGAGTCAATGTGTTTCTGTTCTCCAGCTGAAAGGTGATTCGCCATCATCCAGTCGTTTCCGAGCCTTTCCGTTGGACAGGTTGAGCCTCTCTAACTTCCACCTTTAGGCCCGGTTTGATCCTGGATCTGGGTGTAAGTTTGGGTCAGGGAACAGGGTCCGATCCTGGCTGCTGGATGGACTCGGCTTCAGAGTCCGTCCTGGCCTGTGTCCCATCGTCTCCTCAGGTGTCCTACAACACCATCTGTCCTCCACAGAGTTTATTTTTACGGCTCTTATGCAACATTTTGAAGCTGGCAGAAGATCCTGACAACAGTCTGCCGCCCCCTCACATGTGGTGAGAGCGGAGGGTTAATAACTCTGAAAAGGAAAAAAGGTATTTATGGGACTGGATGGAGACAAAAATACAGATGAGAATGAGCTGATGATGTTCTGATCCAGGTGTTAGAAGTCTCAGGAGGAATTATTTCTTCAAACATTTATTATGAGAGTTATGATGATGGAGCCACAGGGTCGACAGAGAAGTGATGCTCTCAGTCTGGAGCGGGTCAGAGCGCTGACGTCGTCTAGTCCCGGGAAAACGTTTCATTAGTGTGTAACACTGTGTGTGTGTGTGTCTTTAACACTCATTTATATCTGATTAGGAATTTTCGATATTATCCGTCTACCTTTGATATTGGCATTAAAATTTAATATTGGAAAATATCGGTATCAGTTTTCAGTCATTTAATGACCCAACTTTTACTACCACACACACACACACACACATTATACACCACACTCTTCGATTATGTCTCCTCTCTATCATAATGTCACAATATAACAGATAAAAGCCAATATCGATCATCCCTGATTGACCACAAATTAGAATCAAAAGACACTCGACAAAATAAAAGCGCAAAAATAATCCTGAAAAAGAGAATAAAGTAATAAAAACCCTGATAGATTTTCCTCCACGTCACAGTTAGAGCTGGTTTTATTTTACAAGGTGAAAAAGTTCAGTTCTTTAGTGAATCAGAGCCTAAATGTTTTTTACTTTTGAATTTGATGGAAAATAAACATTCTGATGACATGAAATCTGAAACTCAAAACGTCAACTACAGCTTATTAAAATGTAGCAGTAATAACAATAATAATAATATTAATACATACAATAATGATAATAATAACAATGATATTAATGATGATGATAATAATGATAATAATAATAACAATGATAATAATGATGATGATAATGATAATAATAATAATAATAATGATAATAATGATGATGATAATGATAATAATAATAACAATGATAATAATGATAATAATAATAACAATGATAATAATAATAATAATGATAATAATGATGATGATAATAATGATAATAATAATAACAATGATAATAATAATAACAATGATAATAATGATGATGATAATAATGATAATAATAATAACAATGATAATAATGATGATGATAATGATAATAATAATAACAATGATAATAATGATAATAATAATAATAACAATAATGATAATAATAATAATAACAATGACAATAATGATAATAATAATAACAATGATAATAATGATGATGATAATAATGATAATAATAACAATGATAATAATGATAATAACAATGACAATAATGATAATAATAATAACAATGATAATAATAATAACAATGATAATGATAATAACAATGATAATAATGATGATGATAATAATGATAATAATAATAACAATGATAATAATGATATAATAATAATAATAATGATAATAACAATAATGATAATAATAATAATAATAACAACAATGATGATAATAATAACAACAATGATGATAATAATAACAATGATAATAATAATAACAATGATGATAATAACAATGATAATAATGATAATAATAATAACAATGATAATAATAATAACAATGATAATAATGATAATAATGATGATGATGGTGATGATAATAAATAATAATAATATTAAATAATTCTATTAATAATAACATAAACAACAACAATAATAATGGTAAAATCTGCCTTTAAGTTGAACAAAATTAAATGTTAACTTTTGATTATTTTTAATAATTTGTCACATTTCAAAATTAAAGCTTCACATTCAGTTTTGAATATTTGTCAGAAATAATTTTGCTGTTGAGATTATTTCTGTTTTCTTTAATCCCGTCTGTGGAAACTGATTCTTTTAGCCCTTCAGTTTGTGAAACCGTTCCCATCGTCTGATCTTTGTTTCCTCTGACGTTCCCTCTGTGTGTTTTTATTCTCTTCCCTCTCCGATGCGTTTTAACGCTCCTAACAGCCGACGAGGCATTCCATTAGTGGTAATGCAGTCACGTGCCCGCGGCCGGCGCTGAGTGCTTTTAGAGCTGCTCAGGCAGCAATATTTTACCTCCTTAATGAATGCTTCTCTCCCAAACACAACCAAAACAAAGCAATTAGCCCAAAGCAGGCGGAGTGACTCTGAGTCCAGCAGGTTCTGCCTCCTGCTTTCACTTCCTGTTTGCTGACAGCAGTCCACCTTTACACAGGAAAGAGTCTCTCTGGCTTGTTTCTGCTCTCCTTTACCGTTAAAATCTACATTTTGCCACTTGTTGCATGACTTTAGATGTAAAAGCTCCAGAGATGGAGCGGGGGTCACGTCTGAGCCACCATAATTACCTTTTATTCAGTTTGTCAATAAAAGCAGCGTTGCTCTGACCTGATCAGGCTGAATCGTTTGTTAAACAACACTGGGCGTTCTTCTGAGAGCAAACCAGGTGTGGATGATGGGTTCTGACTCTTCTTTTAGGTTGTTATTTGATCAGACAGAGCCGTACTGGCTTTTCCAGGTGAAAGTGGAGAAGCAGCGATGCACCAACATCAGCCCCATCAGCTGATCTTCACTTAGAAATCTGAGGGTCAAAACCATGAACTTAGACTGAATCTGAAACCGATCACTGACATGACTCAGACCCTTCTGACCCAGGATCGGTTCATCTGAGGCTGAAATCCATTAGAAATTAGTTGAACCCAGTAATTGTTGTTTTGGGAGGAGCTTAGATTTGCTGTTGGAGGCCATGGAGATTTTTTTAGCATCATTCTTTTACCAGCAGCCGTAAAACCACCTCACTGGGAGAAAAGTCCTCCTCCGTCTGCATCTCTGAACATTACATTGTGAGTGTGCCGGCTGAAATCAGCCCTCCGCTCTGAGGAAAAAGAGAAATCACCAGCCAGATCCCCCTCCCCTCCCCAGATGAATCCCTTTGCCTTTTGCACAGCCTATTATTGCGCCACTCGCAGTACAATATGTCCTTATTGAAGCTTTCACATGCAAATGAAGCAGCGTCACCTTCTCTGTGTCCTGCTGACAGCTGCACGGCCGGCCTCCCAGCCTCCTATAATTGCTACTAATTGTTATTCCCCAGGCAGGACTTGGCGCCGCTCCTCTGAAGACCCGGTTATTTGGACTGGAGGGGGGTGAGACGGGCTCTGTGTTGCACATCGATGGCTTCAGCTTGGTAATTCTTGGTTTGGGTTTTTAAGTAAAGAGAGGAAATGAAGAGGTGTGGGGGGGTGATGTTAAAGGGGAGGAGCTACAGCGACAGAGTGATTGGAGGAGGATGCTCATCACCTCCCCACGTTCCAAATAACAGGATCAGACCTCCACGACTCCAGGAGGGAGTGGGTCCACAGGAAGTTAGACTCATGTGGTGAGACCTCATCAACCAGTGTGCTCCCCTCTACCTCTGACCTGGTTCTGGAGGTCCTGGTATCTCCTGGTATACCTCTCACCAGGAATCAGACTCCTGTGGGGGATCAGGTGAGCTGCTGCTCCTACACATCAAAAGGAGCTGAGCTGATCTCCTCCCATGTCCCACTGGGAGGAGATCCCAGGAAAGCCCAGAAGCCATCCTCCCTAGGTCAGGATCCACCAGGAGGAGCTGGACGTGTCTCCAGGGTGAGAATCCTGATGTCTGTCCTCTGAGACGTCCTTTTGGGTCCCACCCTGAACTTTTAAAGCAGGGGTCTACAACCCGCGGCTCCGGAGCCACATGTGGTCCTTTTGGAGGCTCTGCTAGTGGGTTAGGCATAGATCCTTCATAAACCATCATGTCGGAGCCAGAATGAGACAGAAGCGTCTGATGTTGTAGCTAGTACCCGTTAGCTGGTGCTCGACCTCATTCATGCAGCTTTCTCTCTCCAAAAGCTCAAAATCAACTTTTTTCTACATGTTTCAAAGAACTCAGCAGAAGTTTTTTACGTCTGTTAGAAAAGCTTTAATTATGAAAATCTGAGGTCACAAATAACCACCAACCTGATTGTTTTGTTTTAAACAAGCATCTTAATGCTTTAATTAAACCAAAGTGTTGCTGGTTTTCCCATCAGAACGTCTATAAGAACAAAAACAGACTCCATGGTGGAGATGTGGAACCATAAGCTGTGTTATGGGTTCAGAGGACTTTTATTTTGTAGGAGACTTCTGCTTCTCTGGACTGGTGACACAGCAGGACTGTGGGATTCATTTAGCTTACTGGTTGGTCTCCTGGAGGCGCTGGGATCACCTGTAGCTCCAGTTGGGATTAGCCCACATGAGCGGGACGTCGTAGCTGAATCAGAGGCTGTCACTTCCTGTGGACACGGACGCAGAGCAGAGACCGGGTTGGTCTGACAGCTCTCACCGTGCTGCTGTCTCTGGTCCACCCGGCACTGGCCCAGAGTACCAGAACCGTTCTGATTACACTCCTTTCTTCTCTTGATTGTTCCCATCAGCTGTTTCTTTAAAAACTAAAACCAGTAAACAAGCTAAAAAACGGCTTTGCTTCTCTAACGCCGTGATTCTGCAGAACCGGAGGATAAATCAGAGCTCATTCTGCTTCATAAAACACAGGAAGTGTGTAAAATCCTCCGTTTTGTTTCCAATCAGCTCATTTCACACTTGTTCCCGGCGTTCCTGTAATGTCCCGTCCCGTCCTGGTTTCTGCTCTCTGTCTGAAGACTGCTGAGCGTCTGAAGGGTTGTAAGCCTGCAGTCCGCTCTCCTCCATGACTAATAGTGTAATTTAGGCCGGCTGATGTGCAGCAGGAAAAGGTCTTTGAAGTGGAGTAGAAGAAGACGACGCTGGCGCTCCAGCAGCAACATCAAAGAGAACAAATAGTTGCCATGGAGGTGAACGCTGCTGTCTTTCTTTTTCCTCCTCTTAAAACCAGCTTCCTGTTGTTCTGGTCCCCACTCGTCCTCCGGTCAGGACCCTTCTGCTGCTTCCTGCTCCGGCCACGACCTTCCTGTAACTCTCGTTTGGTGTCTGATGGTCCATGTGGGCTCTTCAGCCAGACGGTGGAGTTTTAATGAGAACATCTGGGATGGTGGACTCCTCACACCTCACCAGAAATGTTCTCTCCCTGATTTAGAAATGAAACAACAAAGTTAAAGATGAGAATTTACTTTCTTTTCAAATAATAATAATAATAATACCAGCTCTAATAATAGACGGTGAAACTCTAGGATTAGAAAATCCGGACAGATCTACGTCACACTGTCACTTAACATTCATGCAGGGTTTCCCCCAGCGCTATTTTAGCCTGGCGGGCCGCCAGGTTTTGACTGCCCCCCCGCCAGGCTAAGCATCGCTTATTTATTTATTTTGAAGTTTTTTTTAATGCACCAAACTAACATTTAAAATGTTGAATTTAGCGCTGAAACAAACACTCGAATGTTTCGATTAAAAAAATTCCTCAAATCATTATTATTTACTGATTCGTTGTTAAATGCGTAACGCAGCCGGACTCTAATTTACACGGACACATTTTACTGGAGCACAGCGTTGGATATCACCGGTGATCGCGACAGCATGGAGGACAATGGAGAAAACGATAAAGGCAAAAGGCAAAGGTGGTCCAACGTTTGGGACCATTTTAAACTCAGAAGAGAAAACACGGTCGAGTGTCTCCACTGTAAAACGGAGTTGTCTTACCATAACAGCACAACTTTATGCTTGAACAGGAAACCGCTTCAGCCAGCCGACCAGGTAGGCTAATGCTAATACCATAGACAAAGCTAATACGTAGCACGCACGCTAACTTTCGCGTAGGGACCGGAAAAAACCACGTTAATCGTGTTCACGTTAAACTAAGACTGAATAAACTCTACAACTGAAAGAAAAATCACCATCATCCTGTTTATGTAGATGTCTGCAGCAGCTGCAGCGGTGTGGAGCAGGGACGCAGCTAATACCTGGAGTCATCACTGCGGCTCAGTGTGACGCTGCACATATGGCAGGCCATTGTAGCATGTAATTTACTAAGATCTATCTTTGAATATAATTTTAGGTTGAATTATTGCCAATCTGTGTATATTTAGAAAAATCTGACGCATTGTTACTAGTAGAAATTAGTAACATTTCTACTTGAAGTTTGATTTTGAATCACAAACTCAGAATTTTTTTTCTCTGTTTTGAAAGGTCGTCAAATAGAATATTTGATTGACAGAAGATTAGATAGAATATTAGAATACTAAAATATTAAACAGCTGTAGCCCTTGTTAATAAAGGAGATAGGTGTATTTTCATGTTCAGCCTGCATGAAAAACTCAGAGTGATCGATTATAATCAGAAATAACAAAAATTGTTCAGTGAAGCACACCTTTAAAATGAATAGGGGTCTTTAACCTGCAAGTCTGACTTTAACAGCATCTGGTGACACAACAGCACAATAGCAACATCTTACGATGGATAAGTGAACAGGGTGAGAGGTCAGGTGTGTTTTCCATTATCTGAATTGTATTTTTTTGTGTCTGGTAAAACCATATTTCTAGATTGTGCCTTTTTGTAAGACAAATAAATATTGTTAATAAATGGTTAATAACACCACATACTAGTCATGCTTTTAAACTTCCTGACAACATTTTTTTTTTTTTACAAAAACACCGTGGGTCGCCCGTGGGCTTGTCTACCACCGGGCTTTGCGAGTTTTCTGGGGGAAACCCTGATTCATGGACTCACCCATCTTGACTCACAATACTCATAATACCAGCTATAATTACCAGCTCCGGTGGCCTAGTGGTATGAGTGTCCTCCTCGGGACTGGGAGATCGGGGTTCGATTCCCGGTCGGGTCATACCAAAGACTTTGAAAAAATGGGACCCAATGCCTCCTCGTTTGACACTCAGCACTAAGGGGTTGGATTGGGGGGTTAAACCACCAAATAGTTCCCGAGCGCGGCCACAGCTGCAGCTCACCGCTCCCCACCATGGGGATGGGTCACATGCAGAGATGTAATTTCACCAGTGTGTGATGATGACTTGGGACTTTAACTTTAATAAATAACAGACCCCTCCCGATGACCTTAAGCTTTGACCTGCAGCCCAGCCACTAACCAGGCCCGTCTCCGTCCTCGTATCTGATTAAAGTTATTCTGTATTTTATACTCTCGGCCTTGCTCGCCTCACATGAATCAAATCGTTGGATGGCTTGGTGTTTTTGTTGTTGTTGTTGTGTTTGTTGTTGGTGTTTTTGTTGTTGTTGCTTTTGTTGTTGTGTTTGTTGTTGTTGTTGTTTTTGGACATAAATAAAGTTTTGATTTCAAACTGTTCAGTTTAATAAAAACTTCTAGCATTAATATAATAAATGATGTTTCTTCTAACTGAGAAGTCCTAAAATAAATGTAATGTTCTGTTTATGATCCTGGTGTCTCCTGTCTGGTTTCCATGACGATCCTAATCTCGGTTCTGCTGTCCGAGGTCCAGACGGCGGGTCAGAAGCTTCCAGGACAGGAAGTGATGTTTTTCTCTTTGTCGACAGGAAGTTGAGATTCGAACCAACGCTGCTCGGTACCTGCCTCAGATCAGCGACCTGCTCAACAGGGTTCCTCGTCAGATGTTGCTGCTGCTGAAGACCAACGAACTCCTGAGGGGCATCGAGATCACCTTACAGACCCGAGCCTCGTCCTCGTCCTTCATCAACATGTCCCGCTGCTGCGTCCGAGCCGTGGCCAGGTCAGGACCTTTCTACTGGACTTCCTCTTCAGGCAGGAAATGAAAATCATGATCAGTTTACCCCAATGTAGGCTGGTTCCTGTCTGGTTCCTGACTGGTTCCTGTCTGGTTCCTGTCTGGTTCCTTCTGGTTCCTGACTGGTTCCTGACTGGTTCATTCTGGTTCCTGTCTGGTTCCTGACTGGTTCCTGTCTGGTTCCTTCTGGTTCCTGTCTGGTTCCTTCTGGTTCCTGTCTGGTTCCTTCTGGTTCCTGACTGGTTCCTGACTGGTTCATTCTGGTTCCTGTCTGGTTCCTGACTGGTTCCTGACTGGTTCATTCTGGTTCCTGTCTGGTTCCTTCTGGTTCCTGACTGGTTCCTTCTGGTTCCTGACTGGTTCATTCTGGTTCCTGACTGGTTCCTGACTGGTTCTTTCTGGTTCCTGACTGGTTCCTGTCTGGTTCCTGACTGGTTCCTTCTGGTTCCTGTCTGGTTCCTTCTGGTTCCTGTCTGGTTCCTGACTGGTTCCTTCTGGTTCGTGTCTGGTTCCTTCTGGTTCCTGACTGGTTCCTTCTGGTTCCTGTCTGGTTCCTTCTGGTTCCTGTCTGGTTCCTTCTGGTTCCTGACTGGTTCCTTCTGGTTCCTGTCTGGTTCCTGACTGGTTCATTCTGGTTCCTGTCTGGTTCCTCACTGGTTCATTCTGGTTCCTGTCTGGTTCCTGACTGGTTCCTTCTGGTTCTGTTCCAGACACAAGAGGACCAAGGCCCGGTCCAGGAGCAGGCGTCTCCAGATCACACTAGCAGAGTCTCTGAGCTTGTGGAAGCTCTCCATGTACGAACTTCTCCTCTGGTTCAGAGGGTCCATGATGACTCGCTGGCTCGCCGCCATGCTGGCGTTTCTGCACTGATGCACATCTGGACACAGCTGGACCTTCTGAGATGTTCGGACTCAAGCAGCAGGTTTTTGATTCATTAGTTGTCTGTATTGATCAGGTGGTCGATCAGGAGGTCCAAGTGAACATCAAACAAGTCGTCCTTCAGCTCAGAGTCTGAATATCTGGACTTGTGGAGATGATCTGGCTCGGTTTCTGCTCCTGAAGAACCTCACAATGTCCATCGGTCTGGTTCCTGACTGGTTCCACCCTCACAGCATCCACCTGCTTGCACCTGCAGGACCTGGTTTCCTGAGCCCAACCTGATGAAAGGTCCGAGGAGACGTTCTGCTGATCTGTGGAGGACGTTTTTGTCTTTTCAGAGCAGAACTTTAGTTCCTCCAGCGTTGAGCGCTGAGGTTCTGCAGACGAATGAAGAACGTGTTTACAGAAGAAGCTGGAATCCCCTGAACCACGATCAGTAGAACCTGGACCCGTGGGTCGGTACCGATGCTTCAGACCAACATCTTCCTTATTTTCTGCCCAACTCCCAGAATGCACCTGGGTCATAGAGCCTCAGCAGATCCATCCAGAACTGGTTCTGTTTGTTTATTTCCTATAAAAACATTTTTATTTAATCGTGTCGGGTTTCAGTTGAATGTTGACCTTTGACCTTATGTAAGAGCAGAAGAATTAAAAGGAAACTAAAATGGTGGCGATTATTCCTGGCTGGTTTGGTTCTTGTTCCCACATCCGGATCCACAGGTTCTGGTCTACCGGATCCGTCGGCGGGGTCAAAGGTCACCAGGCTAGACCTGCTGAGGTGTTTCTGATCCTCTGTTCATAAATCTTCATGTTGGTCGCCTGCGTTCCAAATAATTATAGCTGTTGAACGTTTTCAATCCTCTGGGTCCTGGAAGAGTCTGGGAATGGGAATCTGGGAATCTTCGGTTCACTTCACACTCCAGGGACTTAAAAAAAAAACTCGGTTTTAATCCATAGTGAGAGGTTGGGAATCGTGTTGGGCTGGAATTTCCTCTAGTTTTAGGAGAAGGATTCTCCCTTTTCCCAGATCTTTGGAACGTTCTGCAGTCTGAAATCCTGGAATGAAGCTGATGGGATGAAACGTGAACCTGTTCGGATCTGTTAGGGTTCATTTATTCAGATTTTCTGTGTTCTGTGTCCTTATTGAGTGAAGCTTGGATCCTCTTGGAGAAGCAGGGTGGTTCTCCGGCTTTGTGGTTCCGATGAACACCTGAGCAGACCGGACCTCACAGCCTGTGTACATTTAATCGCAGCTGGAACGCCATAATTACATCAGGAATACGCAGAAACCCAGATTAAGAGTCCAGCCACGCTGTGAGGAAATACTTAGACACAGCAGGGCTCGGAGTTAAAAGCTCATGTCAGCGGGAATGTCAAAACACTCGGAATGACTGAGGAGCGTTCTGTTCAGCAGGTAAAAGGTTTGATCTTCAGTTTAAAGAAATATCAGAGCTGCAGACGACTTGGATTTATTTCCCCAGAAGATGGTAAAAGCTTAGAAACTAAGGAAGTTTATCAGCTTAGTGTCGGGATAACGGGAGTGTCTGGATCCAGGGAAGTCTGCTTTATTCGTGACACCCTGGTGCCTCTATCCACACCAGCAGTTTGTCTCAACCTCCCAACAGGAAATGAAACGTTCCTAACGAGGTTCTTGTCCAGATTCTGCCTGGACTCTGAAAATCAGCTTCTCATTTTCATTTCCATAATCCCTCCAGCAGCCAATCTGGGAGACACACTCAGCCAGGATGCTGATAATTTCTCCGTGCAGCTCATCAACCAAAGTGCTTAACTGCAAAAATGTCCGAAAGGAGGAGAAAATTCAGCCGCTCGTTAGAAATTCAACTCTGTAAAAAAGTCTGACGGGATGGTGGCGGCGCTCCGACGGGAATGGAAATGTGCCTGAGTGTTGTTGGAACGTTGATCACGTCAAACAGCTGATCGAAGAGTTTCTGTCCTCATGGAGCCTCGATGAGTCCTGATGTTATTAATGTGTGTGTGTGTGTAGATGTGTGTGTGTATGTGTGTGTGTGTGTGTGTGTGTGTAGATGTGTGTGTGTGTGTGTGTGTGTGTGTGTGTGTAGTGTGTGTGTGTGTGTGTGTGTGTGCGTGTGTGTGCGTGTGTGTGTGCGTGTGTGTGTGCGTGTGTGAGTGATAGCGGGTCATCCATCTCTATCACACAGAACCACCCAGGCCTGCCTCTGGTAATAAGAGCAGCTCTCTCTGTCCTCCCCTGCAGAAGAAACCTGGAGGAGAACAGAAGGTCAGAATCAACATCAAGACCATCGTCTGGGTTCTCATTAGAACATCCAGAGAAGAACATGCAGGTCCTATTCAAACATGGATGCAGAACAAGAGATGCTTCCAGGAATGCATCACAAACTGACCTGAGAGCAGTGCAGGAGTCTCTGAGTCCACCAGAACCAGGACCAGAACCAGGGTTAACACTTCAATGATAGAAGACTCTGAGGGTTAGACGTGGACAACGACTGAGCGACTGTCGAGGAGCGACAGGAGCTGGTCTGTGATTGGACGGTGGTGACCATGCTCTCGGTTAGTTGTGGGTCTGTTTAGATTCCTCAGTCAGTCAGAAGTAATCAGAGTAAATCCTGGTGCTGCTGACAGGACGCTGATGAGAGGGTTAACGAGGTTTCTGTCAGACGTTAAGGAGCTGACTGACAGAAAGCAGAGAGCTGCCAGCTGGAACAGGACGGATTCTAGAAGTCCTTCACTTGGGCGTTTCCATCAGCTGGAAGGAAACAGGAAACTGTTTCAGCATCAGTGACGAGACCACCTTCTCCTTCAAACGTGTCACGTTGTCACCGGAGCTGTGGACAGCGAGTCCAGAAACGGGTCTGAGGACCAGAGGAGACCTGATTCTGCTGAGAGGTCGGTCACCTCCTCAGCTGATATCATGGAGGCCCGTCCTTGTACTGAAGGTGTTTGGGTCAGACCACCTCCACCGCCCTGGTTCTGGGCTGCAGCGTGTCTCTGCTGCTGTTCCAGTGCATTCTGGGTAAATAATGAGGCGTCACAGTCGATTGGCTGGTTCACAGACCAGCAGCTGTGGAGGTAAGAACACAGCAAGTGTTTCTCCTCTCCCTCCATCGCTCCTGACAGGAAGTTCACTCACTCCGCCTCGTGGCTTCTTATTCAGACTCAGCTTGACATTTCCTCCTGATGAAAAATCCAATATGGCTTTTACCGAGCTCCGCCTCCCGCCTGATGGATGTCAGACACCTGCTTTGGTTTTAAATTTAGACCAAAATGAATCATCATGACTTTTTCTTCTATTGATGTTTCTGCTCACGTCTGAAGCTTCCAGCATCGTTGGTATTGGGTCGCTGTCCATGGTGCTGCCTCTGCTGACCCTAACCCCACCTCTCAGAGCCACACGGGCCAGAGTCAGGACTATTATTGTTGTCACTTCTGCTTCCTGGCGGTAACAAGATGGCGCCCGGGCTTGGCTCTGCCGCAGTTATTGGCCAACTTTTCAGACTTTTTACTGCTAACTTTCTCTCAAACACCTGACTTTGGTCTTGGGTAGGGTCCCGGCTACCATCTTGTATCAGTCTCATTTTTAGTTCAGGTCGTCTGGGATCAGTCAAGACGCACCCTGGCTTATTCTCCCCCACAGGCCTCCGGGGGAGCCCGTCCCCTTTTTGGGGGGAAACCTGTAAGGAATCGGGGGGAACTAGCGGGAATCCAGGTGAGAATAAGGGCCAGACTGAGCTGACCGTGGTGTAAATGCACCATAAATTAAAGCTGCAACCCAGTTTTTCATCCAATGGCGCCATCTAGAGGCTGACAAATGTATTGCACCTTGTTCCGTTCACGATCACCTCTAGCTGTCCAACAGCGCTAGACCATGTTCTGCTATTATTATTGTTTATTCATTTATTTATATTTTAAAGAGAGAGCTCACCAACTCTGCTTCAGTCTCGGGAGTCCTCAAACGCTAGCACACGCTCTGAGAGACATGTAGGCAGATGCTGCTGCACACTGAACGCATCAGCGGCGCGGAACGGTTTACTCGCGACAATCGCGGCACTCCAGTGCACACCGGAGAGGCAGCAGCGAAGCGGCTTCACCGCAGCGCTCCTCGCTCGACTCGCGAGATCACAAGATCCCTCGAGACTTCAAAGGTCACGGTTTGTTTATGACGTCCGCCATTAAACCAAAAAGAAGGAAATCACGTTCGATATCGCTGTTTGATGTCATATAATGTTTTTACTCACCACTGCCAGGATTAAAGCCATGAAAAACACACCGCTGCACTTCTCGAACGATGCGGTAGTAAATAAGCCGTGAGGTCACACGTATAGACGTAATCTACATAGATATGAAACCGCATCGCTGTAACAGACTTTTATTTTGAAAATTACCGGGCATTTTACACTGAAACCGAGTGTGATTTCCTGTCTGGCCCCATGTTAACTGCGGAAATTGACGCATCCCAGAAGCGGCACGCGGCAAAAATAGAACCCGATCCTATCTTTAGCGGCGCGGCGCGGCGTTCCGCTTCTGGGACGCGTCTGGAAATTGCCGCGTCGCGGCTGGTTTGTGACACCCCATAGACTATAATGGATTCTATTTGAAGCGGCGCTGATGCTTCAGTGTGCAGTAGCCTTAAGAGTGTCTCATTCTGGCAGGAATAACAGACATGAGTTCTTTGTGTTTGAATTTGATTTCATTTAGTAAAACGTCTGCATCAGTTCTCAACTGAATAAAACCGAAGTCACACTGTTTTAGACGCTAAAATGATGGTCCAGCCAGCTCTGATGAGCTTTAGCAGCCGCTACACGCGTCTGACTTTAAACTGCGTTCATGTGGAGGATCCAGTGGTGAGAGGCTCCTGCAGCTTTGAGTCCTCAGACGCTTCCTCTCAGCGCCTCGCTGCATTTCCTGTTTACTGTCACATCTGTGGAGGGTGGCTGATCTCATTTCACAGCTGACAGTTGGTGACCACACACACACACACACACACACACATGCACAGAAACACACACACGGCCGGCTGGAGTGTGTGTTGCTGCATCAGTAGGTGTGTGTTTATTATCAGATCTCAAACAGATCTGGGATCTGACATTTTCAGGTCAGACGGATCAATAAGATTCTGTTTTTTTTTTTTTGGGGGGGGGGGGGGGGGGGCACAATCAGGAAGTAGCAGGACTCAAGGGTCAAACCTTTCAAAATAAAACAGCAGAGCCAGGGGGCGATACCTGTAGTAAGATCTGGGGTCAGGTGAGATCTCTGATGGGTGACAGGGTTAGGGTTGACCCGACAACAGTCAGACAGAACCGGTCCAGACAGCCGCGGCTGCGTGTCACGCCAGACCCAAATGAAAAGTGAAGCCGTGTCATTGGCTCATCAGCTCCAGGAAGCTTCTGCTGCAGTCAGAAAAAACACCAGACCACATGATTAGTTTTACTGTGAGGTCAGATGATGATGTCATAGTTTAATAATGTGTTAAATCCACCAAGCAGCTCCAAACCGGTTCTGGTCAGCAGATCAGCTGTTTCCTCATTATGAGATTCCTCCTGAACAACCGACACGTCCTGGTCGATACAGAGACCTGGGCCTTTGTTCTGGTGTACAAAAGGTGTGTGTGTGTGTGTGTGTGTGTGCGTGTGCGTGCGTGTGTGTGCGTGTGTGTGTGTGCGTGTGTGCGTGTGTGTGCGTTAGTGTGCGTGTGCGTGTGTGTGTGTGTGTGTGTGTGCGTGCGTGTGTGTGTGCGTGTGTGTGTGCGTGTGCGTGTGTGTGTGTGCGTGCGCGTGTGTGTGTGCGTGTGCGTGCGTGTGCGTGCGTGTGTGTGCGTGCGTGTGTGTGTGTGCGTGTGCGTGTGTGCGTGTGTGTGTGTGTGTGTGTGTGTGTGTGTGTGTGTCTGCTCGTATGCGACTTACTGGAGTGAATTAACACTCGTGTGTAATCACTCTGCATTATGGAGCAGTTCAATAAACTGACACTGCAGGTCAGAGGCATGTCACACTGCTGCTGTCAATATCAGCTGCACACACACACACACACACACACACACGCAGAGCGGCTCCCTGCGGGAAGTCGTGACTTATACTCTGTGAAGAGGAGGAAAAACACAAAGATGTGATCAATAGGTGTGAGAGGAGCCGCTCCCTGCTCCGCAGCCTGAGGATGGATGCTGTTAGAGGGCAGTAAAAGCCCAGGACTCTGGCGTTATTTCACCTTATCTTCATCACCATCTCTGTCGCTCACAGCTCCGTCCTCCTGGTGAAATATCTGCCTCTCGTCCACCCTGGGAAGGATCCGCTCCTGCTCTCACATGCATTGGTGTGTTTTCCTCAAGGAAACTTCTACATGGAGACGTCTCGCTGGAATAAATTGAAACTTTTGCAGAAGGGCAGATTGAGTCTCATCAATCATTCCCGAGTTTCACTGTTGGCTTATTTCTATTCATGAGTTGTGTAAAACAAAGAAACACACAGCAGGCTGCAGTCTGAGTCCAGACAAACAGAACCAGGCTCTGCGCTGATGCAACAAGCACACTCGTCTCTAACTGAAGAACCCTTGTCCTCCAGCTCTTTTAAATCACGTGACTTTAGTTTTTCTCCTCAAGTGGAGGAAGTTTCAGGCTGAGTTCAGAGTTTCCTCCTTCAGACAAAAGACATCACGAGTGTCAACTCATCCTAACATGACCTCCAGCTCCGCCCACTTGTCCACATGTGGTCATGTGGAGCGAAAGCAGCCAGGCAGAGGCTTCCACACAGCTGCTCACATCTGGGAGATGTCAGAAATGTTGAGGTGATGTTGTCGCTCCGCCTGAAGCTCCTAAAGAAAACCAGTCAATGTTTTCACACGAGGAGCTTCGCTGGGCCTCTGGAGGAGCCCAGAGACCCGTAACCCCGGAGGGATGATCAACACAACCACTAAAGAGGTTTTCCACCAGCTGGCTCAGATGACATCGTTATAATTTAAAATCACACTGTGGTGTGAGGATGGAGCTGCAGCACCTCTGAGGAACCTTAAACCCCTCCTCCAGAGAAGCTGCAGGAGCCCAGTTCAAAGAAAAGCTCGTTTGGTTCTGAGGCCTGCAGCGAGATCATAAACCCGAGGAAACGTTTCAGACACAGAAGACAATTACAGCCGTGTTTGATAGTGCTGCTCTCCGTGAGCACGTTTGTTAGAAAACTCAAAGCTCGGCAGATTTTCACTTCGAATAAAAATGTCCTGAAGTGGAATCTATCATGAAAAGAG
>SSNS01000128.1:1290347-1307847 GCA_006937985.1 Aphyosemion australe | reverse complement strand
GGTACATGACCTTGCGTGAGAGCGGAGATGGACAGCGCGCAGCGGGAGGTGCGCACTGACCGACACATTCCTCCATCATGCGTTCTCCTCACGCGCTCAGCAGCTCCACGTTAATCAGAAAAACCCAATTCATCGGTTCCGGTTCTGATCTAAGGCCCGTGATCGCAGCACGGATTAGAAAAATAAATGTAATTCATTTCCAACATGATTAAAGACTCAGAGATTATTTGAAGGATGAAAATAGATTTTTATTCTTAGAGGAATGTGGGGATGGTTCGGTTCCGTTCGGGTCCGTTCCCTTGCGTACCAAACCAACAGGGAGGGTTTGTAGAAACGTGGCTCCTCTCACTGAACCGCATTTCTTACCGCACGTTAACGTTGACAGCCGTTTTTTTCTCTCCATCAATCCGCACACGAAACGCGCCTGTCTGGGCCTGATCTGCAGAACCAGAACCAGCCCGAACCCGCGCACTGGCACTGGTCTGTTCCCATTTGGGAAGGAAGACTTTTCTGGAGAATTTTTCCGGTTGTGCATTCGTGCGTCAAAAACCAACAACTGCCGCAAAAACGGAGGCAGAGCGCGCGAGGCCCGCTGTGGTGCGCCTGTTGGTGTGTGCGGCTGTTCTGAGATCAGCGGAGTTTCCTCCTTCTGCCGCCGCTGCGGCGCTTCGAACGTGTCGGACTTGAAGACTTAATGGGATTAGACGGTTCCGTGCGTGTGTGTTTGTGAGCGCGGAGAATTCCTAATCGGGATTTTTTTCCTTCCCGAAACGAGCCTCGGAATGGGCGTGACCCGCGTGCCAAAGAATGCGGGTTTTATTCTGCGGCCCGGAAGACGTTTGTCACAATTCAGAATAAAAGAATCAAATCAAATCAAATTATTTACTGGAGGAAAAACATCTGATTAAATCTGAATTTTTCAGTTTTATCAGTAAAATAATTTATATTAAATCATCTATGAGTGTGTGTGTGAGGGGGGGGGGGGGGGGGGGGGGGGGGGGGGGGGGGGGGGGGGGGGGAAGGGGTCTGGATAATTTGGCTACTTGTGTTTTTTTGGCGCAGCTGATTAACTGCGCTGACAAATCAGGCGCAAAAGCCGCGGGCGGTGGAGGGCACCGGGTCCCTCCGGGATTCTGGAGAATTCTAGAAAAATCAGAATTTTAATATTTTTATTTTAGTTTAATCCAAGAAACAGAAACGAGTTTTTCTTTAGACTGATTATAACTTTAGACGTTTTTAATCAGAGAAATGTTGCAGAAGGCCGAGATGTTACATAAACTGTTGGTGGGAGGTGCGAGTGTGTGTGTGTGTGTGTGTGTGTGCGTGTGTGTGTGCGCGCGTGTGTGTGTGTGTGTGTGTTTGCGCGCGCGCATGTATGTGCGTGCGCGCGCGTGTGTTCGGGATTTAAATTTAAGTCATAGTGGTGTGAACATTTATCCGTTAATGCGCGCGCGCACGCACACACACACACACACACACACACGCACGCACGCACGCACGCACGCACACACACACACACACACACGTTGAGCGTGCGTGTGTGTGTGTGCGTGTGTGTGTAAGGTGTTTGTGATGATGTAATGCTATGAAGGCTGCTGCAGCAGAACCTCAGAGCCCGGAGAAGGCGTGTCCTGCCTGCTGAACGACACGGTGCCCACGCTGCATCTCTCTCTCTGTCTCTCTCTCTCTCTCTCTCACACACACACACACACACACACACACACACACACACACACACACACACACACACACACTTAATCCTCAGACGCAGAAAACATTTCAAGTCAAATTAAATGGTTTGTGTTGAATAATCTGAGTTTGGATCACCTGCTACAGGTGAAACTGTAGAAACTAGAGTCTGATACAAAAACTCATTAATTCACCCTAGTCTATGAGACAGGAAAACCCCACATTCAGAGTCTCTGACAATCAGAATATTGTTGTTAATTATTAATTATTATTATTAATAATATATATATTAATAATAATAATAATAATAATTATTATTATTATTAATATATATATAATATATATATATATTAATAATAATAATAATGATAATAATAATAATAATAATTATTATTATTATTATTATTATTATTAATAATAAAGGTTCAGTATTCTAGACTCAAGTGTCGCCCTCCAATCAGCTGCAGAACACCTGAGGGGTTCCTGAGCCTTTAGAGGGTCTCTCAGTCTGAGTAAAGGACTTCATATTTCTACTGTAATCAGATTACTGGAGGTTTTTAGTTCCGTTACTTCCATCAATGAGAACCAATTCATCACCGAGAGTTCTGGGTCCGGTCCACCTCCGGTTCCGTTAGAACAGAACTGCAGCTTTCAGCCCAAAATGGAGGCTTCCCTCTGAGGCGTGTGTCGCTGTCAGGTGAGGGAGAACCGGAAGCCCCCCCCCCGCACGGTGCCCATGCCCCACTCCGATCCGGTCCGGTTACAGGTTCCGGCCTGTTTTATCTCTGCTGGAGGACATTTTGTCACAGTCGGAACACCTGCTGCAGATTACCTGCTTGTGTTTACACACCGGCGGCCTGCCGGTGCTTGTATTCACGCACGCACACACAGCCATCAGAGAGCTGCAGCCTTTTGTCGGTGAGTGGATGGACGCGTCCCCGCGGACGGGAGAACAATGATCCGCCTCGTTTAACCTTTTCACCCCCGACGCGACAACACGCACGGGCACGCGCTCACAGGGTGTCTGCTCCTGCGTGTGTGTGTGCGTGTGTGTGTGTGTGTGTGTGTGTGTGTGTGTGTGTGTGTGTGTGTGTGTGTGTGTGTGTGTGTGTGCGCGTGTGTGTGTGTGTGTGTTATTTTTTGACATCAGATTAAATCAATCAAAACATTTTGGTCAAATATCAAATTTAAGTTAATAATAATTTTATTTCTGACAACATTTTAATTCCTAATCTGAGATTAAATGTTTCTGTTGAAATGTTTAAAATCTGCATTTTGTTAAGTTTACTCACATTTTATTCTGCTTCAATTCTTTATTTTTGCATCGTTTCTGTTAATAATCTGTGATTTCTCATCTAAAACATGAGTTTTCATTTTCCTGTTTCAGGGCCTTTATTTCTGTTATGAGCTTCATGTTAGAATAAAAAAAGAACAAATACAAACAAAGTAATGATCTTATCATTTATTCATGTTATTAAAGTGAATTTGTCCTCTAACGTTTCTGAACGTTTTAATCTGAACAAACAGATAAAACATTGATTTATTTGCTGTAATGATGAACTAAATGTTATTTAATGTTTTGTGTTTTTCAGACACCTTTTAGATAAATTAGGTGTTTTATCAGTTTCTGTAGGATTTAAAGTAAAGAATCATAAAGGAAAATAAATCTGTGATCCTGAAAGAAACAATAAGGGTTTATTAGTAACACCTGTGCAGGTAGGACAGATTATAATCTGTAATTCTGCTCTGACGTCACAGACCACATGTCTGCTGGTGTAGGGAGAACAGGTAGACATCACCTGACATAAGCAGAGGCGGGACACACCTCCAGGTGTTTGGAGCAGAACCTCTGGATCAGAAAACGTCTTCAGCGAAGTCGCCGTGAAACGAGTCGATCAGTGAAAAACGTTGAATCTGCAGCTTCAGGTTCACGAGATTATTTATTAGAATCATAACAATTTAAGGAACCCAGAACCAGAACCTGGCAGGTGGAAAGGCTGCTGGGTTTAATCAGTTTGGATCAGGAAGGTAGAGGTCTGAATTCTGGTTGGTTCTTCAGTTTTGGATGTGGTGAGAACATCTGGGTTCTGAGGTATTTTCTTGTGGTATCTGAGGTGGTTTTATCCTGGTCCTATTCAGGTCCTATCCTGGTTCTAAGCTTTGTTCTGGTTCTGTCCTGTCCTATTCAGGTCTGGTTTTATTCTAGTTCTATCCTGGTTCTGATCTGGTCCAATCCTGGTTCTAATCTAGTTCTGTTCTGGTTCTATTTTGGTCCTATTCTGGTTCTAATCTGGTTCTATTCTGGTTCTATCCTGGTCCTATTCGGGTCCTATTCTGGTCCTATCCTGGTTGTGATCTGGTTCTATTCTGGTCCTATCAAAGATCCTGGTCCTGTTCTGGTTCTGTTCTGGTTCTATTATAGTTCTGTTCTGGTCCTATCCTGGTTCTAATCTGGTTCTATCCTGGTCCTATTCAGGTCCTTTTCTGGTTCCATTCTAGTTCTATTCTGGCTCTGATCTGGTCCTATTATGGTTCGATCCTGGTTCTATTCTGGTCCTATTCTGGTTCTAATCTAGTTCTGTTCTGGTTCTATTCTCATTTAATCTGGTTCTATTCTGGTTCTATCCTGGTTTTGTTCTGGTTTAATCTGGTTCTGTTCTGGTTCTATTCTGGATCTGTCCTTGTTCTAACCTTGTTCTATCCTGCTTATATCCTGGTCCTATTCGGGTCCTACTTTGGTTCTAATCTAGTTCTGTTCTGGTTCTATTCTCATTTAATCTGGTTCTGTTCTGGTTCTATTCTGGTTCTATCTAGTTCTGTTCTGGTTCTATTCTCATTTAATCTGGTTCTATTCTGGTTCTATCCTGGTTTTGTTCTGGTTTAATCTGGTTCTGTTCTGGTTCTATTCTGGATCTGTCCTTGTTCTAACCTTGTTCTATCCTGCTTATATCCTGGTCCTATTCGGGGCCTACTTTGGTTCTAATCTAGTTCTGTTCTGGTTCTATTCTCATTTAATCTGGTTCTGTTCTGGTTCTATTCTGGTTCTATCCTGGTTCTGTTCTGGTTCTATTCTGGTTCTGTCCTTGTTCTAACCTTGTTCTATCCTGCTTATATCCTGGTCCTATTCGGGTTCTATTCTAGTTCTATCCTGGTCCTGTTCTGGTTCTGTTCTGGTTCTATCCTGGTTCTGTTCTGGGTCTATTCTAGTTCTGTCTTGGTTCTATTCTGGTTCTATCCTGGTTCTGTTCTGGGTCTATCTTGGTTCTTTCCTGGTTCTATTCTAGTTCTGTCTTGGTTCTATTCTGGTTCTATTCTAGTTCTGTCTTGGTTCTATCCTGGTTCTGTTCTGGTTCTATTCTAATTCTGTCTTGGTTCTATTCTGGTTCTATTCTAGTTCTATCCTGGTTCTGTTCTGGTTCTATCTTGGTTCTGTCCTGGTTCTATTCTAGTTCTGTCTTGGTTCTATCCTGGTTCTATTCTGGTTCTATCCTGGTTCTGTCCTGGTTCTATCTTGGTTCTTTCCTGGTTCTATTCTAGTTCTGTCTTGGTTCTATTCTGGTTCTGTTCTGGTTCTATTCTAATTCTGTCTTGGTTCTATTCTGGTCCTATTCTGGTTCTAATCTAGTTCTGTTCTGGTTCTATTCTCATTTAATCTGGTTCTATTCTGGTTCTATCCTGGTTTTGTTCTGGTTTAATCTGGTTCTGTTCTGGTTCTATTCTGGATCTGTCCTTGTTCTAACCTTGTTCTATCCTGCTTATATCCTGGTCCTATTCGGGTCCTACTTTGGTTCTAATCTAGTTCTGTTCTGGTTCTATTCTCATTTAATCTGGTTCTGTTCTGGTTCTATTCTGGTTCTATCCTGGTTCTGTTCTGGTTCTATTCTGGTTCTGTCCTTGTTCTAACCTTGTTCTATCCTGCTTATATCCTGGTCCTATTCGGGTTCTATTCTAGTTCTGTCTTGGTTCTATTCTGGTTCTGTTCTGGTTATATTCTAGTTCTGTCTTGGTTCTATCCTGGTTCTGTTCTGGTTCTATTCTAATTCTGTCTTGGTTCTATTCTGGTTCTATTCTAGTTCTATCCTGGTTCTGTTCTGGTTCTATCTTGGTTCTGTCCTGGTTCTATTCTAGTTCTGTCTTGGTTCTATCCTGGTTCTATTCTGGTTCTATCCTGGTTCTGTCCTGGTTCTATCTTGGTTCTTTCCTGGTTCTATTCTAGTTCTGTCTTGGTTCTATTCTGGTTCTATCCTGGTTCTGTTCTGGTTCTACCTTGGTTCTTTCCTGGTTCTATTCTAGTTCTGTCTTGGTTCTATCCTGGTTCTGTTCTGGTTCTATTCTAGTTCTGTCTTGGTTTTATTCTGGTTCTATCCTGGTTCTGTTCTGGTTCTGTTCTGGTTCTATTCTAGTTCTGTCTTGGTTTTATTCTGGTTCTATCCTGGTTCTGTTCTGGTTCTGTTCTGGTTCTATTCTAGTTCTGTCTTGGTTCTATTCTGGTTCTATCCTGGTTCTGTTCTGGTTCTATCTTGGTTCTGTTCTGGTTCTATCTTGGTTCTGTTCTGGTTCTATTCTAGTTCTGTCTTGGTTCTATTCTGGTTCTGTTCTGGTTCTATTCTAGTTCTGTCTTGGTTCTATCCTGGTTCTGTTCTGGTTCTATTCTAGTTCTGTGTTGGTTCTATTCTGGTTCTATCCTGGTTCTGTTCTGGTTCTATCTTGGTTCTTTCCTGGTTCTATTGTAGTTCTGTCTTGGTTCTATTCTGGTTCTGTTCTGGTTCTATTCTAGTTCTGTCTTGGTTCTATCCTGGTTCTGTTCTGGTTCTATTCTAGTTCTGTCTTGGTTCTATTCTGGTTCTATCCTGGTTCTATTCTGGTTCTATCCTTGTTCTGTTCTGGTTCTATCTTGGTTCTTTCCTGGTTCTATTGTAGTTCTGTCTTGGTTCTATTCTGGTTCTATCCTGGTTCTGTTCTGGTTCTGGTTCTTTGGTACCAGAGCTTCTGCTCGTGTGTTTTTGGACGGTCTTTTCTCAGCTGATTAAAGCTGCAGATCTCTGGTTCGGTTGCCCTTTAGAACCGATTCTGTTCACACATCCAGACAGTCAGTGGGTTTCTGGACCGGACCCCGCAGCAGAGTCCGACCCACAGGTGTGACTCACCTCACCTGCAGAACCGTTCAGGTGTCTGTAATCCAGACCTGAAGCCTATAGGTCTGAGCTTTTATTTCTGCTGAAGTTCTCCACCAGGATGCTGCTGAGGTCAAAGGTCACCAACATTTTATTGGGGTTAGGGTTAGGGTTAGGGCACCAAATGCTTATTGACCCGGTTCTCTGAGCTGGTTCTAGAAGGTTCTCCTCTTTTGGACTTTATGTTTGAAACATCAGAAATCTGCGTCACGATTCCTGATGTTTTGATGCTTCACCTGGTTAACCCTAAGCCCAGACTCATCTCATAGACACGCACACCTAACCAATCAGATCCTACTCCAGCACCCCCCCCCCCCCCCCCCACACACACACACACACACTCCAGAGTCTCTTAAGATGCTGCTCCTCACCTGTAAGCTCTGAGTGATCAGGCACCAGCACACTTGTACAACTCCAGCTGACCCCTGAGGTCATGTGACCACGGCCTGCTGGCCGTGCCACAGACAAGGCTGGAGACTAAAGGTCAAAGTTCGTCTCAGCAGCTGCCCCAGGAGTAGTTTTTAAATGAACATGAAGAATGCTGCTCACGTTTACAGAGGACTCCAAAGCGCTTTACACTAGTCATTTATTCACACGCTGGTGGTGATGAGCTACGTTGTAGCCACAGCCACCCTGGATGTTGGGTTTTTATAAATAAAGTTTTATTTTAGATGGACAAACGCTGCGGCTCCACCTGGGAGGGTTTTAGAGCTAAAATCAGACTCGACTGTGGCTGAGAGTCGTTCATATTTAGCTAAGATCTGACCACAGTTACTATGATCCATCGTGTTTCAGCGTGATCTGGGTTCTGTTAGTTTAGTCTGTTATTGAGAGCTTCTGTCCCTTTATGTCACTAGATTTGTGTCTCTGCTCATGTTTAGTCTTGACCTTCCCTCAGCTCCACACACCTGTCATGCACACCTGTGCCTGCTCAGTTATCACCTCCATCTGTATTTAAGCACCTGGGTTCTGTTCACTTGGGTCAGACCCTCCTGGTATGTGCTGGTTCTCCTGTCGTTTTTCCATCGCCCACACCTGGGATTTTTGCTTTAGGTGTTTTTTGAGTGTTACCTGCCTGCCTCCTGGAGTTGTCCTGCACCTGGGTCCTTTATCACTGCAGTCTGGTTTTAAATTAAAACTCCGAGACAAGAGAAGGAACCTGACGTTCATTTAGAGATAAAAAGTCATGATTACAGAGAGTCCTGATAAAATAAGAGGAGTTAAGGATTACAGGAAGCCCCCAGCCGTAGCAGCTCCTCAGAAACATTAGGAATCAGTTTACAGGTGGTGGTTCAGCTGCTTTTACCTGGTTAACTTTAACACTTTTGGGATTTCTTGTCTTAAAACCATAAATAGATCATCTGAAGGCGGCGTCACGTCATTTTCCTGGTGTCTTATTATTCATCCGGATTGAGCAGGAAGCCGCCGGCTCTGCAGGCTGGTCATCAGATAAAGGCGCTCTGCCTGGCTGACTGATTGTCATGCTCCGCCATGAGAAAAATGGGAATAATTTACCGGCTGATGACCGATAACTCCAGAAACAACCTTAGTGGAGGAGGCAGGAGAAAACAAAAGCATCCTGCATCGTTTAAAGACCCAATCAGACCCGGTTCGGCCCGTCTCTCTCCTCCTCCTGGATGTCTGAATCATCCTCTAATCTTCCTCCTCTGTGTTTTTATTCCAACAGGGATGAAGCTGAGAGAAACCAGCAGCTCTGCTCTCACCTCCACCTCACATCTGACACCATGGAGGAAACTCACGGTGCCCTGAGAAGTCCATCAAGTCCAACTTCACACCAAAAACCTGGACTTGTCCAGCTGTGAAGAGTAGAAACGGATGAAAGCAGCTCCTCTTCCTCCACATGATCACTGCCTTGCAGCGTCGGGACAATTCCTTCTCTCTAAGACTGTTAACCACTAAGACTGTTACTCTTCTATTACCTTTTTCTTCTTAAAGCATATTTTTATACCAAATGTTTATCTGAACATATCTTCTTGTGGATCAAAGCGTGGATTCTAGAAGTTTAGCCAAAAGATTCCCGTCTGATTGAATTCCCGTTTCTTGGATTAATCCGTTCCCTGCAGCTATGGATCTTGTGGGTTTTTCTATCAGGCTTCATCTGCTCCTCAGCTCTTGTCTGGGTCTGGACTTTTTGGGCACACCAGGTCAGTGGGCCCGCTACCTCCGCTGGGACGCCAGCACCCGCGGTGACCTCAGCTTCCAGCTAAAGACGGAGGCCTCCGAGGCTCTGCTGATGTACTTTGACGATGGAGGTTACTGTGACTTTCTGCAGCTAGCGGTGGTGGAGGGCCGCCTGCAGCTGCGCTTCAGCATCGACTGCGCTGAGACCACTGTGGTGTCCTCCAAACGGGTGGACGACGGCCGCTGGCACACTGCCACGCTGAGCAGGTCAAACAGGCGTACGACACTGGTGCTGGACGGCGAGGTCAAAGGGGACGAGGTCAAGCCTCAGCGTCAGTCCATGAAAATAGTCAGCGACCTGTTCCTGGGTGGAGTTCCTCAGGACATCCGCACCGGTGCACTTACACTGCCTACAGCGCGAACCATGCAACCCTTCAGGGGAACAATCACAGACCTCAGATATGGAACCTCGCAGACCCTGCTCCTGGGAAGCCTTAAGGTGCCCCTGGAGTCTGAAGGCTGGTGCACGGTGAACCCGTGTGAGAACGGTGGGACGTGCACGGTGGTGGACGGAGCAGCAATCTGCGACTGCTCCAAAACAGAATACAAGGGCCGCTTCTGTAGTGAAGGTAAAGCACCAACGTTTTTATTATTCATCCCAACAGAACTCCAGGTGGGAAACTCACATAAAGACTATGTGTTGTTAGGAAAACCTCCTAAAAGCTGAAACCAGAACCTCACCAGGCTGTTGGTGACAAGCTGGAGACACATGTCCCTCAGGAATCAGGTTCATCAGGAAAATTCTATCTGACCTGTTCAAGTTCCTCACAATAGGTCGCAGCAGCTTAACTCTTCTGGTTCTTT
Source organism: Aphyosemion australe (assembly GCA_006937985.1). Lineage (NCBI taxonomy): Eukaryota > Metazoa > Chordata > Actinopteri > Cyprinodontiformes > Nothobranchiidae > Aphyosemion > Aphyosemion australe. Next base: position 1,297,978 of record SSNS01000128.1, on the reverse strand, counting down.
ACATTTAACCATGTTTAAATATTAGTTGAAGAGTTGTTGCAGATGTCTCAGACTCATCTCAGACTCGTCTTTAACTCGTCCCCAACTAATTTTTTGGACTTGTCCTAAACTCATCTCAGACTTGAATGAATGAATGAATGAATGACTTTATTTCTAGAGCACATTTCCTGCATGGCAACAACTCAATGTGCTTTACAGTAGAAAAACACAACATAAAAGAATCAATTATAAAACATGTACACACTCATCAACAAATGGTACATACATAAAATACACACATAAAACAATTAAAAACCCATACATTCAAACATACACACGCACATTTACACACACACACACACGCCCGTAAAACAAAGACTGAGGTAAAAGTTATTAAAGCAGTGAAACATAATTACGAGCCCTTATCTAAAAAAAAATAAAAATAAGAATAAAGCTATAGAACAATTAAAAGATGATATAAAATAAAAATAAGACAACCTAACCATATGTTTGTTCAAATAAAAAAGTTTTTAACTTTATCTTAAAAACACTTGGTGTAGCTGCTTCCCTCATGTCTAAAGGCAGAGTATTCCACATTTTTGGTGCATAAACACTAAAAGCAGCTTCCCCTGACTTAGAATGTGTACGTGGTATAACCAGGTTGCCATGATCTGCAGACCGGAGTGGTCTGGCTGGTATGTAAGGGACTAGCATGTCTGTAATATATTGTGGTGCAAGGCCATTAAGAGCTTTATATACAAGCAACAGGATTTTAAAATCAATTCTTTTTTCAACTGGTAACCAGTGCAGAGATCTTAAAACAGGAGTGATGTGTTCTGATTTCTTTGTCCCTGTCAGAACACGACTTGTCTCTAATGCGTCTCTAACTCATCACTGACTCGTCCCAGACTTGTCTTAGATTAGTCTCAAACTCATCTCAGAGTCCTAGACTCGTAGACTCATCTTAATCTGGTCTTTGACTCATCTCAAACTAATCTCAGACTCATCTCAAACTCATCTCTAAGTTGTCTCTAACTCATCTCAAACTCATCTCTAAGTTGTCTCTAACTCATCTCATACTCATCTCTAAGTTGTCTCTAACTAATCTCAGACTCATCTCTAAGTTGTCTGTAACTCATCTCAGACTCTTCTCAGACTCATCTCTAAGTTGTCTCTAACTCATCTCAGACTCATTTCTAACTGATCTCAAACTCTTCTCTAAGTTGTCTCTAACTCATCTCAGACTCATCTCTAAGTTGTCTCTAACTCATCTCAGACTCATCTCTAAGTTGTCTCTAACTCATCTCAGACTCATCTCTAAGTTGTCTCTAACTCATCTTAGACTCATCTCAGACTAATCTCTAACTCATCTCAGACTCTTCTCTAAGTTGTCTCTAACTCATCTCAAACTCATCTCTAAGTTGTCTCTAACTCATCTCAGACTAATCTCTAACTCATCTCAGACTCTTCTCTAAGTTGTCTCTAACTCATCTCAAACTCATCTCTAAGTTGTCTCTAACTCATCTCATACTCATCTCTAAGTTGTCTCTAACTCATCTCTAAGTTGTCTGTAACTCATCTCAGACTCTTCTCAGACTCATCTCTAAGTTGTCTCTAACTCATCTCAGACTCATTTCTAACTCATCTCAGACTCTTCTCAGGCTCATCTCTAAGTTGTCTCAGACTCATCTCAGACTCATCTCTAAGTTGTCTCTAACTCATCTTAGACTCATCTCAGACTCATCTCTAACTCATCTCAGACTCATCTCTGAGTTGTCTCTAACTCATCTCAGACCCATTTCTAACTCATCTCAGACTCATCTCTAACTCATCTCAGACTCATCTCTAACTCATCTCAGACTCATCTCTAAGTTGTCTATAACTCATCTCAGAGTCTTCTCAGACTCATCTCTAAGTTGTCTCTAACTCATCTCAGACTCATCTCTAACTCATCTCAGACTCTTCTCAGACTCATCTCTAAGTTGTCTCTAACTCAACTCAGACTCATCTCTAAGTTGTCTCTAACTCATCTCATACTCATCTCTAAGTTGTCTCTAACTCATCTCTAAGTTGTCTGTAACTCATCTCAGACTCTTCTCAGACTCATCTCTAAGTTGTCTCTAACTCATCTCAGACTCATCTCTAACTCATCTCAGACTCTTCTCAGACTCATCTCTAAGTTGTCTCTAACTCAACTCAGACTCATCTCTAAGTTGTCTCTAACTCATCTTAGACTCATCTCAGACTCATGTCAGACTCATCTCAGACTCATCTCTAAGTTGTATCTAACTCATCTCAGACTCATCTCTAAGTTGTCTCTAACTCATCTTAGACTCATCTCAGACTCATCTCTAACTCATCTCAGACTCTTCTCAGACTCATCTCTAAGTTGTCTCTAACTCATCTCAGACTCATCTCAGACTCATTTCTAACTCATCTCAGACTCTTCTCAGACTCATCTCTAAGTTGTCTAACTCATCTCAGACTCATCTCTGAATTGTCTCTCACACATCTCAAACTAATCTCTAACTTGTCTCTGACTCTTCTCAGAGTCGTCTCAAACTTATTTCTAACTTGTCTGACTCATCTCTAAGTTGTCTCTAACTCATCTTAGACTCATCTCAGACTCATCTCTAACTCATCTCAGACTCTTCTCAGACTCATCTCTAAGTTGTCTCTAACTCATCTTTAACTCGTCGCAAACTAATCTCTAACTGGTTTCTAACTCCTCTCAGACTCTTCTCAAATGCTTGTTAAATTAGTTAACGGATGTTTCAAAGCAGATTCATCAGGTTAAGTTGGGTTAAGTCATCTTAGCTTAGGTTAGAGTTAGGATTAGGTCAGGGTTAACAGCACTGGGCGATGTTTGACCCAAAAGCCAACAGGAAGTGGTAAAACCTCTGTGAAGCATTCGGATCATGAATACAAAATCTATAAGATTGGAGAAAATTTGTGTATTTTTTCATAATACTTGTGAAATTTCTCCAACTTGCCCACAGTCAGTGGGGGACCAGCTTCAGTCCTGATGATGTCATACGTAGAAGATCTGGTTCTGACTTCTCACTGGTTGATCCCTCCAGGATTAGATGTTCAGTTTATAAATCTGCTACTGCTGCTGGGAGACCCCCATTGAACTCCTCTTTTAGGACCTGATGGGATAAACCTGGAATGTTGTTGCACCTGATTGGTTCCAAAGAAAACAAGTTCTGGGATGAAGCCGACCCCACTGATGGGTTTTATAAACACCATCTCTCCCTCTTACACTCCCTCACCAGTTTCAGCCCAGTGGGTCACTGGTTTTGTTTTAGAACAACAAAAAAAACTTCAAGGCATTTATTTATTTTATTTTTATTTTTTCTGCAGGAGAAAATTAGAACATGAATAATTTAAGGATCAAAACTCTTTTATTTTAGATTAGTGTTTATTCTTTTATTTATAGATGCTTCCTGTGTGGGCGGGGCTATGTTTGCTGCAGCCAGTCTGGTTCATGACTACAGATGAAAAATCTAATTTTAATGTTAAAGACGTCGTCAGACCCAAAGCTGAGTTAAATCAAAGCGTTAAACGGATCAGATAAAATCCGTCTCCGAGCTTTGATTTCCCATCTGGAGTTCCCATCTCATGTCTTGTCTCCTGGGAGAAGAGTTTGTGTTTTTGTTTTGGGATCTGTTCCTGCCGCTCTACTAGCTCTGGTTCTATGTGCTGTAAGATCAGGAAGCTAATCAAAGCCCCGTTAACCATTAAGGCCCAGCTTAATGGCATGGGTCCTGCAGGCAGCGATAAGGGCGCCTCTGTGGAGAGCTCCTTTTCTTCAGCCAATCACACGACAGCAGGTGTTCCCACATCACATCTCTCCTCCAGAGCTCCGTGTGACGTTTCCTCGTAAATCCAGACACGCTCATCTGATCTGGGCTGAAACGTGCTGATGAAATCATGAAGCACACAATTCCGATTCAGGGTCCTCTGTGGAAAAACTCACTCCGTAATTATTCCCGATCGATGCACAATCCTCGGGTTTTCTAAATCAGCAGCCAGCAGCTGCTGAGGAGACACAATAATCTGAGCTGTATGAGATGATCAATACCACTTAGATGGAAAGTTTCTGTTTAATTATTCCTGATCAGAGGTAATTTGTTGGAATCTATTCCTTCTACTGCTTTTCTCCTTCGATCTCTCACTTTGGAGCGCTTCAGCGGGTGGAATCTCCATCCTATCTGGGATGGTGCCAGATCCCAGGAGGGCAGACAAAAGGCCTGGAAATCTGGAGTTGTAGATTAGGGATTTTAATCTGTGTTGGGTGGAGGAGACGTCGGGCTTTTCTCCGCTGCAGACAGACGGGATGACCTCGGAGTCACCAACATGAATAGAAACGAGCCGAGTTCTCCTGATTCCTGTTCATCTGTGGGGCTGGGATTAATGGAATGGTGGTGGTGGTGGTTGGGGGGGTGGTAGATATGAGCTCAAGAACAGCGATGCTGATGAACAGCTGCTCTCTGATTGGCTGATCCCTGAGCAACAGCTGAGGTTTCTTATTTGAAAGATAAATAAAACCAGAGTTTAAAGTTTCAGCTGAAACAGTTTCAGTCATTTTGAAACCTTCGTGTTTATTTCTGTGATGATGAATAACCCTTTAATCTTCCTCCAACTCAATAAACTGTTTAAGTTTTAAGTCTTGATCCAGTTTGAACAGGAATAAACCAGCTGCAGGCGTTCCTTCACTCAGATTAAACACGTGAGCTCCAGAATAACTCCAGTTTTAGGTTTTTATTTTTGATGAATCGTCTCCTGAGGGAGGCTTCGGAATGCTCCAGACTCGTTCGGCTCATGGAACTGGAAAAAGTTTAATCAGCAACGAGGAATCAGAAAACAAGTTTATCCAGCTTCATCTGCACATCTGGTCATTATTAACACTTCTGTCTGAGGAATGTTACCCTCATGGGCAAAACTTATAATAATAAATAATGTATGCAAAAACTTCCTAAATGATTAGTTAAAAACATAATAATAATAATAATAATAATAATAATAATAATAATAATAATGATAATGATAATAATAATGATGATGACGATTATAATAATAATAATGATAATAATAATAATAATAATGATAATGATGATGATAATAATAATGATGATGACGATTATAATAATAATAATGATAATAATAATAATAATAATAATGATGATGATTATAATAATAATAATAATAATAATAATAATAATAATAATAATAATAATGATAATGATGATGATTATAATAATAATAATAATAATAATAATAATGATAATGATGATGATTATAATAATAATAATGATGATGATGATGATGATGATGATAATAATGATGATGATGATTATAATAATAATAATAATAATAATGATGATGATGATAATAATAATAATAATAATGATAATAATAATAATGATAATGATGATGATTATAATAATAATAATGATGATGATGATAATAATAATGATAATGATGATGATTATAATAATAATAATGATGATGATGATAATAATAATAATAATGATAATGATGATGATTATAATAATAATAATAATAATAATAATAATAATAATAATAATAATAATGATAATGATGATGATTATAATAATAATAATAATAATAATGATAATGATGATGATGATGATGATGATGATAATAATAATAATAATAATAATGATAATGATGATGATTATAATAATAATAATATTAATAATAATGATAATGATGATGATGATGATTATAATAATAATAATGATGATAATAATAATAATAATAATATTAATAATAATGATAATGATAATGATGATGATTATAATAATAATAATGATGATGATAATAATAATGATGATGATGATGATGATGATGATGATGATGATGATAATAATAATAATAATGATATGATGATGATTATAATAATAATAATAATAATAATAATAATGATATGATGATGATTATAATAATAATAATAATAATAATAATGATAATGATGATGATAATAATATTAATAATAATGATAATGATAATGATGATGATGATTATAATAATAATAATGATGATGATAATAATAATGATGATGATGATGATGATGATGATGATGATAATAATAATAATAATGATATGATGATGATTATAATAATAATAATAATAATAATAATAATGATATGATGATGATTATAATAATAATAATAATAATAATAATGATAATGATGATGATAATAATATTAATAATAATGATAATGATAATGATGATGATGATTATAATAATAATAATGATGATGATAATAATAATGATGATGATGATGATGATGATGATGATGATGATAATAATAATAATAATAATGATATGATGATGATTATAATAATAATAATGATGATGATAATAATAATGATGATGATGATGATGATGATGATGATGATGATAATAATAATAATAATGATATGATGATGATTATAATAATAATAATGATGATGATAATAATAATGATGATGATGATGATGATGATGATAATAATAATAATAATAATGATATGATGATGATTATAATAATAATAATAATAATAATAATAATAATAATAATAATAATGATGATAATAATAATAATAATAATAATGATAATGATGATGATGATGATGATGATGATAATAATAATAATAATGATATGATGATGATTATAATAATAATAATAATAATAATGATGATGATGATGTTCCAACTACAGGGGGATCACACTCCTGAGCCTCCCTGGTAAGGTCTATTCAGGGGTTCTGGAGAGGAGGGTCCGTCGGATAGTCGAACCTCGGATCCAGGAGGAGCAATGTGGTTTTTGTCCTGGCCGTGGAACACTGGACCAGCTCTATACCTTTGGGGGGGACCTGGAGGGTGCGTGGGAGTTCGCCCAACCAATCTACATGTGTTTTGTAGATCTGGAGAAGGCGTTCGACCGCGTCCCTCGGGGGGCCCTGTGGGGGGTACTCTGGGAGTATGGGGTACCAGGCCCCTTGATACGGGCTGTTAGGTCCCTGTACGACCAGTGTCAGAGCTTGGTCCGCATTGCCGGCAGTAAGTCGGGCTCGTTTCCGGTGAGAGTTGGACTCCGCCAAGGCTGCCCTTTGTCACCGATTCTGTTCATAACTTTTATGGACAGGATTTCTAGGTGCAGCCAAGGTGGTGAGGGGATCCGTTTTGGTGGCCTAAGGATCAGGTCTCTGCTTTTTGCAGATGATGTGGTCCTGTTGGCTTCGTCAGAACGTGATCTCCGGCTTTCGCTGGAGCAGTTCGCAGCCAAGTGTGAAGCAGCTGGGATGAGAATCAGCTCCTCTAAATCCGAGACCATGGTCTTGAGTCGGAAAAGGGTAGAATGCCTTCTCCAGGTCAGGGACGAGGTCCTGCCCCAAGTGGAGGAGTTTAAGTATCTCGGGGTCTTGTTCACGAGTGAGGGAAGGGTGGAGCGTGAGATCGATAGGCGGATTGGTGCTGCGTCTGCAGTGATGCGGGCGTTGTACCGGTCTGTCGTGGTGAAGAGAGAGCTGAGCCGAAAGGCGAAGCTCTCAATTTACCGGTCGATCTACGTTCCTACCCTCACCTATGGTCACGAGCTTTGGGTAGTGACCGAAAGAACGAGATCGCGGATACAAGCGGCC
>SSNS01000128.1:1251722-1290341 GCA_006937985.1 Aphyosemion australe | reverse complement strand
ATAATAATAATAATAATAATATTAATAATAATGATAATGATAATGATGATGATTATAATAATAATAATGATGATGATAATAATAATGATGATGATGATGATGATGATGATGATGATGATGATAATAATAATAATAATGATAATGATGATGATGATGATGATGATAATAATAATAATAATAATGATAATGATGATGATTATAATAATAATAATATTAATAATAATGATAATGATGATGATGATGATTATAATAATAATAATGATGATAATAATAATAATAATAATATTAATAATAATGATAATGATAATGATGATGATTATAATAATAATAATGATGATGATAATAATAATGATGATGATGATGATGATGATGATGATGATGATGATAATAATAATAATAATGATAATGATGATGATGATGATGATGATAATAATAATAATAATAATGATAATGATGATGATTATAATAATAATAATATTAATAATAATGATAATGATGATGATGATGATTATAATAATAATAATGATGATAATAATAATAATAATAATATTAATAATAATGATAATGATAATGATGATGATGATTATAATAATAATAATGATGATGATAATAATAATGATGATGATGATGATGATGATGATGATGATGATGATAATAATAATAATGATATGATGATGATTATAATAATAATAATAATAATAATAATAATAATAATAATAATAATGATATGATGATGATTATAATAATAATAATAATAATAATAATAATAATAATAATAATGATAATGATAATGATGATGATAATAATATTAATAATAATGATAATGATAATGATGATGATGATTATAATAATAATAATGATGATGATAATAATAATGATGATGATGATGATGATGATGATGATGATAATAATAATAATAATGATATGATGATGATTATAATAATAATAATAATAATAATAATAATGATATGATGATGATTATAATAATAATAATAATAATAATAATGATAATGATGATGATAATAATATTAATAATAATGATAATGATAATGATGATGATGATTATAATAATAATAATGATGATGATAATAATAATGATGATGATGATGATGATGATGATGATGATGATAATAATAATAATAATGATGATGATGATGTTCCAACTACAGGGGGATCACACTCCTGAGCCTCCCTGGTAAGGTCTATTCAGGGGTTCTGGAGAGGAGGGTCCGTCGGATAGTCGAACCTCGGATCCAGGAGGAGCAATGTGGTTTTTGTCCTGGCCGTGGAACACTGGACCAGCTCTATACCTTTGGGGGGGACCTGGAGGGTGCGTGGGAGTTCGCCCAACCAATCTACATGTGTTTTGTAGATCTGGAGAAGGCGTTCGACCGCGTCCCTCGGGGGGCCCTGTGGGGGGTACTCTGGGAGTATGGGGTACCAGGCCCCTTGATACGGGCTGTTAGGTCCCTGTACGACCAGTGTCAGAGCTTGGTCCGCATTGCCGGCAGTAAGTCGGGCTCGTTTCCGGTGAGAGTTGGACTCCGCCAAGGCTGCCCTTTGTCACCGATTCTGTTCATAACTTTTATGGACAGGATTTCTAGGTGCAGCCAAGGTGGTGAGGGGATCCGTTTTGGTGGCCTAAGGATCAGGTCTCTGCTTTTTGCAGATGATGTGGTCCTGTTGGCTTCGTCAGAACGTGATCTCCGGCTTTCGCTGGAGCAGTTCGCAGCCAAGTGTGAAGCAGCTGGGATGAGAATCAGCTCCTCTAAATCCGAGACCATGGTCTTGAGTCGGAAAAGGGTAGAATGCCTTCTCCAGGTCAGGGACGAGGTCCTGCCCCAAGTGGAGGAGTTTAAGTATCTCGGGGTCTTGTTCACGAGTGAGGGAAGGGTGAAGCGTGAGATCGACAGGCGGATTGGTGCTGCGTCTGCAGTGATGCGGGCGTTGTACCGGTCTGTCGTGGTGAAGAGAGAGCTGAGCCGAAAGGAGAAGCTCTCAATTTACCGGTCGATCTACGTTCCTACCCTCACCTATGGTCACGAGCTTTGGGTAGTGACCGAAAGAACGACATCATGGATACAAGCGGCCGAAATGAGTTTTCTTTGCAGGGTGTCTGGACTCTCCCTTAGAGATAGGGTGAGGAGCTCGGTCATCCGGGAGGGGCTCAGAGTAGACCTGCTGCTCCTCCACATTGAGAGGAGCCAGTTGAGGTGGCTCAGGCATCTGGTTAGGATGCCTCCTGGACGCCTCCCTGGTGAGGTTTTCCGGGCACGTTCAACTGGGAGGAGACCCAAAGGAAGACCCAGGACACGCTGGAGAGATTATGTCTCTCAGCTGGCCTGGGAACGCCTTGGGATTCCCCCGGAGGAGCTGGCCCAAGTGGCTGGGGAGAGGGAGGTCTGGGCTTCCCTCCTTAAGCTGCTGCCCCCGCGACCCGACTCCGGATAAGCGGGAGAAAATGGATGGATGGATGATGATGATGATTATAATAATAATAATAATAATAATAATAATAATAATAATAATAATAATAATAATCAGTATTAAAGGTTTAGTTCTTTATTCTGTGGGTCCTGCTTCATCTCTGAGGCTCCTGACGGATCCTCGGACCATAACGGGCTGGTTTTCCCGGCCCTGATTTACAGCCTCCACGCTGGAACGCCTTTCCTGTCTAGATTTATGCCTGGCTCTCGCGTGCCGGTCCGGCGGCCTCCTGCAAGGCGCTGATAGGTGACAGGAAGCAGGAACCCTCAGCAGCCTCCAGAGAGTTCAGATTAGTTATTGTTAGGAGATAAATAACGGCTTTAATGAGGCTGCTGCAGCTGAGCAGGTTTTCCTGCTGCTGGGAATCATCAGGAGGATAAAGAGGAATGTCAGCAAAACAGGATTCTGCAAACAAATTTAAAGCCGGGGTACATAGTTTCAATTTTTAAGGTAACTTAGGGTCAAAGGTCCTCAACGACCTCAGGGTCAAAGGTCACACGTGTCAAAGGAGCTCTGATCCATTTTAGTCTCAGATTAAAGTCAAAATATTTATTTTATTCTTGTTAGCGTTCAACATTTCATTATTTCTTCAGCTCCACAAGTTCTTCCCAGAACGCTTCATCTGAGGTCCAGATTTAAACCAAATAGAGCAAAAGCAGCAGAACTAAAGGGATGAGCCAGGATAACCCAAGCTGGTTCCACCAGAGAGGAACACAAAGCTCCGCCTCCTGTTCTACTGTTAGAACCTCTCGTAAACTCTGAGGGCCAGGAGCTCAGCTGGAACATCTGGAACAAGAAGATTCTGACAGAAGCAGCAGCCTGATCTTTCAGAGCTTTAGAAGTGAAACTCAGTTCTGGATCTTCCAGGGAGCTGATGAAGTGATGCTGAAGCTGTGTGAAGATCTCTTCAAGCAGCAACCATCTCCTTCTGCACCTTTTGGGTCACACTTCAGACACAGATGGAGATCCTGGAGTTAGTCCTGGAGGACACGTTCATGAAGGTCCAGGACCCACCGCATTTGTCTGGTCTGATGGTCCAGACAGAGTCCTCCAGGTGTGAGAGAGCTCCTCCTCACCTGTCAGCTGTCACCTGATGAAACGTCCTCTCGTTGTTTCAGAGCAACGATTATGTGTTTGTTAGATGGGAGGATGGCAGTTGCCGATCTTGCCGCGGTAACCAGTAGGCTGATGGTTTGTGTCTCGTCTCCGACCCGTCTCCTGACCACCGAACGAGACCAGATGGATCCATCCGGCGTTCCTCGCTGTTCCTCCAGCTGCTCGTGTGTTGGGATCAACGTGAGACACGGCTGCTCGGAGCAGATTACACGGCTGTTAGTCCAGACGGTTCAGATCTCACCAGGTTAACTCTCCAAGGAAACACACTCAACATGGAATGTTTTCTCCAGAAACGAGCTGTACAGCTGGACATGTGGGATTAGATTATTACATAAATGATGATTATTTTAACATTCATTGGATTTTAAAATCTACTTTTTACCCCAACGGTCCCTCTCAGAGTTCACGGCTCCAGTAACCTCGGATGTTCATGGTTTCATCTTCCTGCTCCGGTTTGGAGACGAGAACCGGATTCTGATCCCACGTTTTCCAGGAACGAGAGAACTGGGATATTTCTGACAATGTTTTTCCATCCCAGAATATTAAATGTTTCAACCTGCAGCAGGAGTCAAAGTGAAATAAATCAGTTTTCTATAACAACCTCATTAATCGCTGCTGCTGTCTGAGTTTATCCAGCCCATCATGAATCATCCTTTAAGTAATCCACTTTCAGCTCTAATCCCCGCCGTCCTCGCTTCACCTTTGGGTATTGAATTAAGAGAGAGGAGAATTCTCCTGGATTACCAGTCTGATGATGAATAAATAAGTTTGTCTGAGTCGATCCGTGAGAAGTTATCCTCAGAGCCTCCACAGGTCTCTCTCTCTCTCTCTCTCTCTCTCTCTGTCCACCACCCCCCCTCAGGTCTGAACACGAGTCACCACCCAACAGAAATAAAAAGCTCTGGCTGTTGTTGTGTCCGTCGGCCCGTTTAAGCACTTCCTGTGATGATTTGAACTATTTCTGAGGACTGGGTGATGGTTTCACACCAAACCTTTTCACTGTTTCTGGGTTGTAAAGAACATGCAAATGCGTGTGCAGACGGCATGCATCTGCATGGACCATGACGTGTTGAGTCAGTTGCATGATGCTAAACATGCAAGTCTGAAGCGTGTTTCTAACGCTGCTTTTCTGCTTGTTTCTCTCTTTTCCCTGCAGAGGTCAGCAAGAAAACTCCAGGTGAGTTTGAAGGAACTCATGTGTCACTAATGTGAACAAGCAGGTGATCTGTGTGCAGCTGCTGATGTTTAGACCAAACGTCTGCAGCCCTAACAGAAGAACAACAAGGGGAAGCGTTGCTTCCATTTAGATTTATTCATCTGATAAAAACCACCTGAACCAAAGCTGCTCTGGTCGTTTTCGTCTCTGCTGCAGATTTAAATGTGAAAAAGTAAAAACTGAACAGGAAATCGTTTCTGCAGAAGCTTTTTTTAGCAGCTTGGTGACACAAATAAAAAATGATGCTTGAACCTGTTTTTGCTACAGAGAGACTAGAAGTCAGGTGAGGTTCAGGTAGAAGTCGCTTCTGCAGGTTAGTGAGAGTTCTGCTTTCTGAATCCTCAGTGGATTCAAGGAGAAACGTGTGGGATGGATTTAGGAAGCCTCCTGCTCCGATGGGAAGCTTCGGGAAGTGTTTTAGAATTCTGATGTCATGCTTTCCCTCTGGAGAGAAGCATGTTTCATCACAATACCTGAGAGTATTGAGTCTAAGAGTTCTCTGTCCTCCTCTTCTTCTCCTCAAGGCTTTGCTCATATGATGGCAGAACAAGGTATGCCCCCTCTTCACCTCCTCCCTCACCTGTCTGTGGTGACGCTGCATGTTCCCGTGTGACGTGTTTAGCAGTGCATGATCCTAGAAATGGATGATGTCCGGGAACGCGGTTATTCCATGTCTGTCCAAACATTTCTTTCATGATTCCACCTCCGACTGAGAGGTGACTCTGTGTCGCGATCCCTGATCCAGAGGAGATAATTCTGTTATTCAGGACAGAAAAACTCATTTAACACAAGATGTTTATCGTTCTTAATGTTTCACTAAAATAAAAAATATATTTTAAAAATATTACAGTCATTGTTTTAGTATTTAACCTGATACCAGTTCATTAGATTCATCTGCAAAAACCCGAAAGGTGATTCATGTTTAATGCTCAGTCAGTCAGTCAGTTAGATAGTCAGCCAGTTAGTTAGTTAGTCAGTCAGTCAGTTAGTTAGTTAGTCAGTCAGTTAGTTAGTTAGTTAGTCAGTCAGTCATTAGTCAGTTAGATAGTTAGTTAGTCAGTCAGTCAGTTAGTTAGTCAGTCAGATACTCAGTTTAATAGTTAGTCAGTCAGTTAGTTAGTCAGTCAGTCAGTTAGTTAGTTAGTCAGTCAGTCAGTTAGTTAGTTAGTCAGTCAGTCAGTTAGTTAGTTAGTTAGTCAGTCAGTCAGTCAGTTAGATAGTTAGTCAGTTAGATAGTTAGTTAGTCAGTCAGTCAGTCAGTTAGTCAGTTAGTTAATCAGTCAGTTAGTCAGTCAGACACTCAGTTAGATAGTTAGTCATTCAGTTAGTCAGCCAGTCAGTTAGTGAGATAGTTAGTCAGTCAGTCAGTTAGTTAGATAGTTAGTCAGTTAGTTAGTTAGCCAGTCTGTCAGTCAGTTGGTTAGTCAGTCAGTGAGTTAGTCACTCAGTTAGTTAGTCAGTCAGTTAGTTAGTTAGCCAGTCAGTTAGTTACTCAGTCAGTCAGTTAGTTACTCAATTAGTCAGTCAGTTAGTGAGTTAGTTAGTCAGGTAGTTAGTCAGTCAGTCAGTCAGTCAATCAGTTAGTTAATTTGTCATTCAGTCAGTTAGTCAGTCATTCAGTCAGTCAGTTAGTTAATTTGTCAGTCAGTCAGTCAGTCAGTCAGTTAATCAGTCATTCAGTCAGTCAGTAGGTTGCTTAGTTAGTTAGTTAGTCAGTCAGTCAGTCAGTAGGTTAGTTAGTTAGTCAGTCAGTCAGTTAGTGAGATAGTTAGTCAGTCAGTCAGTTAGTGAGATAGTTAATCAGTCAGTCAGTCATTCAATCAGTAAGTTAATTAGTCAGTAAGTCAGCAGGTTAGTTAGTTAGTCAGTCAGCTATTCAGTTAGTGAGTCAATCAGTTAGTCAGTCAGCTAGTCAGTCAGTCAGTTAGTCAGTTAGTTAGTCAGTCAGTTAGTCAGCCAGTAAGTCAGTCAGTCAGTTAGTTAGCTAGTTAGTCAGTTACTCAGTTAGATAGTTAGTCAGTCAGTTAGTTAGTCAGCCAGTCAGTTAGTGAGTTAGTCAGGTAGTTAGTCAGTCAGTCAATCAGTTAGTTAATTTTTCATTCAGTCAGTTAGTCGGTCATTCAGTCAGTCAGTTAGTTAATTCGTCAGTCAGTTAGTTAATCAGTCATTCAGTCAGTCAGTAGGTTAGTTAGTTAGTTAGTCAGTCAGTAAGTTAGTCAGTTAGTCAGTCAATCAGTTAGTTATTTCGTCATTCAGTCAGTCAGTTAGTCAGTTAGTTAATCAGTCATTTAGTCAGTCAGTTGGTTAGTTAGTCTGTCAGTCAGCTAGTTAGTCAGTCAAGTCAATTGGTCAGTTAGTTAGTTAGTCAGTCAGTCAATTAGTTAGTCAGTCAGTCAATCAGTTAGGTAATTCATCATTCAGTCAGTCGGTCATTCATTCAGTCAGTTAGTTAATTTGTCAGTCAGTCAGTTAGTCAGTCAGTTAGTTAATCAGTCATTCAGTCAGTAGGTTAGTTAGCTAGTCAGTCGGTAGGTTAGTTAGTTAGTCAGTTAGTTAGTCAGTCAGTCAGTTAGTTAGTCAGCCAGCTAGTCAGTTCGTGAGTCAGTCAGTTAGTTAGTCAATCAGCTAGTCAGTTAGTTCGTCAGTCAGTCAGTTAGTTAATTCGTCAGTCAGTCAGTTAGTCAGTCAGTTAATCAGTCATTCAGTCAGTCAGTAGGTTAGTTAATTAGTTAGTTACTCAGTTACACAGTTAGTGAGCCAGCTAATGAGTTAGTCAGTCAGTTAGTTAGTCAGTCAGTTAGTCAGTTGATCAGTTAATTAGTTAGTTAGTTAGTTAGTTACTCAGTTAGATAGTTAGTCAGTTAGTTAGTCAGTCAGTCAGTCAGTTAGTGAGTTAGTTAGTTAGTTAGTCAGTTAGTCAGTCAATCAGTTAGTTAATTCGTCATTCAGTCACTCAGTTAGTCAGTCATTTAGTCAGTCTGTTAGTTATTTCGTCATTCAGTCAGTCAGTCAGTCAGTCAGTCAGTTAGTTAATCAGTCATTTAGTCAGTCAGTTGGTTAGTTAGATAGTCTGTTAGTTAGTTTGTCAGTCAGTCAGTTAGTTAGTTACTCAGTTAGGTACTCAGTTAGTTAGTCAGTCAGTTAGTCAGTCAGCTAGTCAGTTAAGGAGTCAGTCAGTTAGTCAGTCAGCTAGTCAGTTAGTTAGTCAGTCATGTCAATTAGTCAGTTAGTTAGTCAGTCAGTTAGTCAGCCAGTTAGTTAGTTAGTCAGGTAGTCAGTCAGTTAGTTGGTTAGCTAGTTAGTCAGTTACTCAGTTAGTTAGATAGTTAGTCAGTCAGTTAGTCAGTCAGTTATTTCAGTCAGTAGGTTAGTTAGTTAGTTAGTCAGTCAGTCGGTTAGTTAGTCAGTTAGTTAGTCAGTCAGTTAGTCAGCCAGCTAGTCAGTTAGTTAGTCAGTCAGTTAGTTAGTCAGTCAAGTCAATTAGTCATTTAGTTAGTCAGTTAGTCAGTCAGTCAGTTAGTTAATTAGTCAGTTAGTCAGTCACATAGTTAGTCAGTCAGTTAGATAGTCAGCCAGTTAGTTAGTTAGTCAGTTAATCAGTTAGTTAGTTACTCAGTTAGATAGTTAGTCAGTCAGCCAGTCAGTCAGTCAGTTAGTTAGTCAGGTAGTTAGTCAGTAAATCAGTTAATTCGTCATTCAGTCAGTCAGTCATTCATTCAATCAGTCAGTTAGTTATTTCGTCATTCAGTCAGTCAGTCAGTCAGTTAGTTAATCAGTCATTTAGTCAGTCAGTTGGTTAGTTAGTCGGTTAGTTAGTCAGTCAGTTAGTTAATTCGTCAGTCAGTCAGTTAGTCAGTCAGTTAATCAGTCATTCAGTCAGTCAGTAGGTTAGTTAGTTAGTTAGTTAATTAGTTAGTTACTCAGTTACACAGTTAGTGAGCCAGCTAATGAGTTAGTCAGTCAGTTAGTTAGTCAGTCAGTTAGTCAGTTAATCAGTTAGTTAGTTAGTTAGTTAGTTAGTTAGTTAGTTACTCAGTCAGTCATTTAGTCAGTCTGTTAGTTATTTCGTCATTCAGTCAGTCAGTCAGTCAGTCAGTTAGTTAATCAGTCATTTAGTCATTCAGTTGGTTAGTTAGATAGTCTGTTAGTTAGTTTGTCAGTCAGTCAGTTAGTTAGTTACTCAGTTAGGTACTCAGTTAGTTAGTCAGTCAGTTAGTCAGTCAGCTAGTCAGTTAAGGAGTCAGTCAGTTAGTCAGTCAGCTAGTCAGTTAGTTAGTCAGTCAGTTAGTTAGTCAGTCATGTCAATTAGTCAGTTAGTTAGTCAGGTAGTTAGTCAGTCAGTTAGTCAGCCAGTTAGTTAGTTAGTCAGGTTGTCAGTCAGTTAGTTGGTTAGCTAGTTAGTCAGTTACTCAGTTAGTTAGATAGTTAGTCAGTCAGTTAGTTAGTCAGCCAGTCAGTTAGTGAGTTAGTCAGGTAGATAGTCAGTTATTCAGTCAGTCAGTTAGTTAATCCGTCAGTCAGTCAGTTAGTCAGTCAGTTATTTCAGTCAGTAGGTTAGTTAGTTAGTTAGTCAGTCAGTCAGTAGGTTAGTTAGTCAGCTAGTCAGTCAGTCAGTCAGTCAGTTAGTCAGTCAAGTCAATTAGTCATTTAGTTAGTCAGTTTGTCAGTCAGTCAGTTAGTTAATTAGTCAGTTAGTCAGTCACTTAGTTAGTCAGTCAGTTAGATAGTCAGCCAGTTAGTTAGTTAGTCAGTTAATCAGTTAGTTAGTTACTCAGTTAGATAGTTAGTCAGTCAGCCAGTCAGTCAGTCAGTTAGTTAGTCAGGTAGTTAGTCGGTTAGTCAGTAAATCAGTTAGTTAATTCGTCATTCAGTCATTCATTCAATCAGTCAGTTAGTTATTTCGTCATTCAGTCAGTCAGTTAGTTAGTCAGTCAGTTAGTCAGTTAATCAGTTAGTCAGTTAATCAGTTAGTTAGTTACTCAGTTAGATAGTTAGTCAGTTAGTTAGTCAGACAGTCAGTTAGTGAGTTAGTTAGTTAGTTAGTCAGTTAGTCAGTCAATCAGTTAGTTAATTCGTCATTCAGTCAGTCAGTTAGTTATTTCGTCATTCAGTCAGTCAGTCAGTCAGTTAGTTAATCAGTCATTTATTCAGTCAGTCAGTTAGTTAGTTACTCAGTTAGTGAGTTAGGTACTCAGTTAGTTAGTCAGTCAGTTAGTCAGTCAGCTAGTCAGTTAAGGAGTCAGTCAGTTAGTCAGTCAGCTAGTCAGTTAGTTAGTCAGTCATGTCAATTAGTCAGTTAGTTAGTCAGTTAGTTAGTCAGTTAGTTAGTCAGTCAGTTAGTTAATTAGTCAGTTAGTGATTCAGTCAGTCAGTTAGTTAATTCGTCAGTCAGTCAGTTAGTCAGTCAGTTATTTAATCAGTCATTCAGTCAGTCAGTAGGTTAGTTAGTTAGTTAGTCAGTCAGTCAGTAGGTTAGTTAGTTAGTTAGTCAGTCAGTCAGTAGGTTAGTTAGTCAGTTAGTTAGTCAGTCAGTTAGTTAATTAGTCAGTTAGTCAGTCAGTCAGTTAGTTAGTCAATCAGTTAGTCAGCCAGTTAGTTAGTTAGTCAGTCAGTTAGTTGGTTAGCTAGTTAGTCAGTTACTCAGTTAGATAGTTAGTCAGTCAGTTAGTCAGCCAGTCAGTTAGTGAGTTAGTCAGGTAGTTAGTCAGTCAGTCAGTCAATCAGTTAGTTAATTTGTCATTCAGTCAGTTAGTCATTCAGTCAGTCAGTTAGTTAATTCGTCATTCAGTCAGTTAGTCAGTCAGTTATTTAATCAGTTATTCAGTCAGTCAGTAGGTTAGTTAGTTAGTTAGTCAGTCAGTCAGTAGGTTAGTCAGTTAGTTAGTCAGTCAGTCAGTTCGTTAATTAGTCAGTTAGTCAGTCACTGAGTTAGTCAGTCAGTTAGATAGTCAGCCAGATAGTTAGTTAGTCAGTTAATCAGTTAGTTAGTTAGTTAGTTAGTTAGTTAGTTAGTTAGTTAGTTAGTTAGTTAGTTAGTCAGTTAGTTAGTCAGCCAGTCAGTTAGTTAGTCAGGTATTTAGTCAGTTAGTCAGTAAATCAGTTTGTTAATTCGTCATTCAGTCAGTAAATCAGTTAGTCAGTAAATCAGTTAGTTAATTCGTCATTCAGTCAGTCAGTCAGTCAGTCAGTCAGTCATTCATTCAGTCAGTCAGTTAGTTATTTTGTCATTCAGTCAGTCAGTCAGTCAGTTAGTTAGTTACTCAGTTAGTGAGTTAGTTACTCAGTTAGTTAGTCAGTAAGTTAGTTAGTCGGTCAGTTAGTTAGTCAGTCAGTCATTCAATCAGTTAGTTAATTAGTCATTCAGCCAGTCAGTTAGTTAGTCAGTTAGTCAGTCAGTAGGTTAGTTAGTTAGGTAGTCAGTCAGTTAGTCAGTCAGTTAGTCGGTTAGATAGTCAGCCAGTTAGTTGGTTAGTCAGCCAGTTAGTTGGTTAGTCAGTCAGTTAGTTAGTCAGTCAGTTACTCAGTTAGATAGTTAGTCAGTCATTTAGTCAGCCAGTTAGTCGGCCAGTTAGTGAGTTAGTTAGTCAGGTAGTTAGTCAGTTAATTCGTCATTCAGTCAGTCAGTAGGTTAGTTAGTGTATATATGTAATTATTTGTTCTCCTATAAAACAAACACATCACACACAAACTTGAAGACATGGAACAACTCAGCTCCAGATGTTTGTGAAATTTGAAAATGGTTTTATTGGATCAGATATTTCATGTTGAAGGTAAAACTTTGCAGTAACGACAGAAGTGAGACTCGTTCCTGACCATAAATCTGTTATGGTTAAAATAACCATGAGTTTTATGTTTAAACCCTAAAGTAGAGATTAATGCTGAAGATGAATAAATGTGATTATTTAAACTCCATCACTTCTGTCCTTGCTGCTCTGGTCATGTATCATGTCAGAGATGTTCTGTGTGACATCTGCTGGATTATGAACTCACTCTTCCTCCTCTTCTTCCTCCCTGTCCGGGCCGTGGACTCTCTGTGCCGTCTCCACCTCCTGCTGCTCTAGCTAAAAGCAAAGGTACAGCTTTTTCCAACTCTTTCCTTTTCCACCTGTATGAAAAGCGCCGCTCGCTCTGTGAGTGTTTGATGTATTTATGTGTTTACTCGTCTCTTCTGCTGTAATTCACAGGGTGCTGTAATTAAACCAGCAGAGTGTGTGTGTGTGATCTCCAGACAGGACTCTGACAGAAACAAACATCTTAAAGGGTCTTGTTCTTTAAACTCATAAGTTCAGCCCCAACCCCCCCCCCCTCCCACACACACACACACACACCTGCATCTCCACTGATGGGTTTGTTCCTCCAGCAAGTGCTTGAGGTGGTGTGGCTCCTCCTAACATGTTTATGATGCTGATATTCTTGTGACCCATTAGAACTCTGAACTTTTGACCCATTTCCTTGAAAACTTTGGACCTCCCTGGTTTAACACTAGAACTCCCAGGATTTTCTGACCCCCTCAGCACTACCAGAGCTAAGTCAAATGACTGTTTGGTTTTATAATAATAACTCAGTCAGTTTAAAGAATCAGGTTTAGTGTTTTAGCAATTCAGAATACCTGTACCTGGCCACACTTACAAAACAAAGACCACCACCCAAAAGTTCATGGTTGCTCTCTGGGAGTTCTAGTGTTAAGTGATTCTCTGATGTGAGGAGTACACCAGTAGATCTGAGATCTGCCTTTACCTGGTAACCTTTACCTGGTACCAGCAGGTACTGGAACCTTTCTGGGTTTTAGTGAGCGTAGGCCCTGTAGGGGTAAGGGTTTCCTTTAGCTGCATTTAGCTAGCACCCAGGTGTGAGTGGTTCTGATCAGCTGGTTGATCTGCAGCAGCATGCTGCATGTATGGCAAGCTGTAATGGTATAATGTGTCATCTGAACCTACAGCAGAGTGTATTTATTGGTTGACCCTGATGTCCAGAGGGACTCAGCTGGTCGTGTTTCTGCATCAAGTCCAGATCAACATTCCATCATCAAGTCATTAGCTCCTAAAAATAAATGTTATTTTCTGTTATTTTCAGCCTAAACGTCATTTCAGGTGTTGTTTTAGATGATTTCAGATGAAGAAACAAACCTCAGAGTCTCTGTAGGTTCTGGTTCTGATGGTGGATTCAGTCCAGTGAGAGGACTCTGGGCTTTTGGTGTGAAGCCGTGACTGAACGATTCCTGCTGCGTGCACCTGGACCGGGTTCCCCAATCACAGACCGCTCTCCTGGAGCCCCCCCACCCAACCACCACCTGTCTTTGCTGTTTAATCCCTCGGCAAGATGGTGGACGTAGTCTCTCACACACACTCACACACACACACACACACACACACACACACACACACACACACACACACACACACACACATACACACACACACACACACACACAATCAGGCTGACCACTCTGCTTGAAAGGCGACTTGCTGGAGTCTGATAGAGGAAACAGGACAACTATTTAAAAAGAAATAAAAATAAATAATAGTAATAATAATAAATAATAATTATTATTATAATTATTGTTATTATTACTATTATTATTGTTGTCATTATTAATATTATCATTATTGTTGTTATTATTATAACTTATTATTATTATTACTAATATTTTATTATTATTATTATTATTATTATTATTATTAAAGCTTCAGACTCATGATTCTTTTCAGGAGCTGAGATTGAACTTTTATTCTCTTTCTTTATAATAATCTCTTTATTCACGTTTATTTTTCTTTTGTCTTTTTTAATTAGTTGATTTATTTTATCGTCACCTGAAGCTTTTTTTTATTTCAGGAACTAAACTATACAAGCTTCAGCTGCTCTCAGCTTTAGTCAGAAATACATAAATCCAACAAAAATGGATGTTGTTTCTTTTAATTATCGGTTCAGCTCAGATAAACAGTCCTGGTTCTGACTGGATCCTAATGCTGGGATGGTGCTGGGTGGTACTGGGGGATGGGCTTTTTACAGGCGGGTTTTCTGTGCTTGACTGACTTCTGGTTGTTGAGCCAGACTCTGGTCACTGAGCAGCAGATGGGAGAAGGTGCAGGAGTTCACTGAGAGGAATCAAGGAGGTTCTGGTTCTGCTGTAACTGGACCTGGGTGACTGAACAACAGTAATGGTTTCCAGTCAGGTCCATGAAGAGCTGGTGTCAATTCAGCTAAAAACAAAAAAATAATAATTGTTGATATTTAGGAATGATTTCCTGCTGCTGCTGCTGATAAGAAGTCAAATCACTTGGTTCCACCAAGCTAGCGGGTTCTGGCCCAAGCTAGCAGGTTCGGGACCAGCCTACCCTCTTGGATAAAACCAATAGTACCAGTAGTTTGGGGCTTTGGTGGACTGGTGGAGGCCACGGATTTACTGACTTTCTAAAATAGCACAAGACTTTTTTATTTGCGTTCAAAACAAGTTTGAGGTCAATGGATGCTAGAGGAACCATGGACCTCAGAACCTGGAGCCAGGAAACTCCTGGTCATGTGACTCAGACTAGAGTTGGCGAGCTGCATGGCGGCGCCACGCTGAGCAGATCTGTGCTGATACGGAGAGCCGGGCCAAGAAACAGCAGAGGCAAAGCAGATCAGGACAAAAGAGAGAACACGGAGTGTGTGTGTGTGTGTGTGTGTGTGTGTGTGTGTGTGCGCGTGTGTGTGTGTGTGTGTGTGTGTGTGTGCACCCGTCAGTCTGATGGAGATTTATTTATCCCTGAATCAGCTGTTAGGTGCACCATAAAATCACACGTCTGATATTAGAATATACAAAAAGTCACCTGGTGTGTGTGTGTGTGGTGAAACATCATCAGGTAATATGCTAATCAGCTAATCAGTCTTGATTGCACTACAGAGGTGTGTAACTCCTGCTAACCTCGAGGAGGAGGATAATCAGGAGGTGATGAAGGCTGGGAGCATGTCTCACTGTTACACACACACACACACACACACACACACACACACACACACACACACACACACACACACACACACACACACACACACACACACACACACACACACACACACACACACACACACCCACATACCTGTAGCTACTGCAGTAAAATGTGTTTATTTGTTCTCATTTCTTCAGACTTTAATGTTTAAAACAGGATCTCTACTTCTGTTTTGACCTAATGCCACCTACTGGTAGAGCTGGGTATTGAGCTTTGAGCAGATGATAACTGAGACACACAGGCTGCTGGAGACTGAAAACTCAAGCTGGAAAACAAACTAAGGACAAAATAAAATGTGAATTAAAAAAAAAAAAAATATATATATATATATATATGTATATAACGTAAATCCTCTAATACAGGCCCGGGCCTTTATTTACTCAAGGGCATTCTGGTTCAGCTAATATAGGAGACCCGGCCGGTAATGGAATACAGGCCAATATTAGAGGATTTACGGTATATATATATCTATATATATATATATAGATATATATATATAAAGAAGAAACTTGGAAACTACGGACAGCAGTTGCTCACATGGTGGCTGGTGTGTTTATAGTCTAATTCAGGGGTAGGCAATCCTGGTCATCGAGTGCCACTATCCTGCATGTTTTAGCTGTTTCCCAGTTCCAACACACCTGATTTTAATCAGCATGTGATTAACAGGCTTCTGCAGAGCTTGATTACCTGCTGAACAGGTGAATCAACACTGAATCAGGAGTGTTGCAATGAAAACATGCTGGATGGCAGCACTCGAGGACCAGGATTGCCTTCCCCTGGTCTAATTGATCTGTAAGTTTAATAACATCTGTTTCTGTTCACACCTGTATTGTTGCAGCCATGCACTCAGAGTTTCACATTCAGGCTAAATGTGAAAATAGCCTTCTACCCCTATTTCCTGCATGAGCCACTGATAGATGGGGAAACGCTCGCATTAGAAAAGCCAGTCAGATCTACGTCACACTGAAAATTAGCATTCATTTATTTATTTAGACATTTATTTCAAGAGGAATAACCCCATAAGATGCACCATCTCGTTTTGATGGGGCCCTCTCAGATTAGCAAAAGAAGGCATCCAGCAGAGAATGTCTAACCGTTAGCATTAGCAACTCCACCACACAGCAGAACTCCTCCAGGCTTGTGTTATTGGTGGAGATAAAACATCAACGTTGCAGAGCAAACAGAGGCAGTGGTAGAGTCGTGTTGCTGTTAGCCAATCAGAGGAGAGACGTCTACATATCAGGAAGTAAGACTCCAGATCCTGTCATCTGAAGCTCAGCTCTGCTGTGGCTCACTTCTAGCTCCTGAAACAGGAGCGCCAGAGCTTTGTTTCCACATATTCAGATTCAGAAAACTTTATTTGTTCCTGATGGGCAATTTAAGACACAAGTGAGCTGCTAGACAGAATACAAGTTATAAAAATGACCTGGCATAACGATCTAAAACCTAGATAAGATGTCCAGGAGTAAAATAAAAATTAATATATACTAGATTCAAGATTCTAGATCGATTTATTGTCATTGTACAGGTGTACAACGACATTGCCTTTGCACTCATCCAAAGACAGCTCTCGTAAGGAGATAGTAAGGTCTAAGTAAAGAAACAAGAGACCACTAGAGCCGACGTGCTGTCATCAACACAAACACACACTTGAACATTATTTAGAGCAACGCAAAAGGCCAGCAGGGCGGTGCTGCAGCTGATCGATGGAGTGATCCTCAGGGGGTTGGGGGGGGTGTCACGACCCAACTGGAACAGGAGTGGAACCAATCAGAGACCAGCATTAACAATGGATTCCGTCCTGTGCGTGTGTGTGTGCGGACAGGAAGTGAGGTTCATTTCCACCATCAGCTGCTGCATCATGCCAGTCACTGGTTTGGCTCCGCCTCCTCATGGTTGACTCACAGTTTAGTCAAACGTTCGTGTTTCTGGACTCTGGGAGGAGGCCGGAGTACCCGAGGGAGAGCATGCTAAACTCACACAGCAAGGCTGCAGTTGGGATTAGAACCAGCAAACTCCATGCTGCACGGCTAAAGTGGCTGCATACTGCTCCTATTGAGAACCCTTGTCAATGTTATCGGACATGTTGGGAAATTGTAGTTTCTCCCCCTGGTTTCATTCCCATTTTCCACCAACACGTTTGTGAAAACGAGTTTTTTCTAAAGTGATAAATGGAGTAAATTCGCTGGAACCTGGCATCGTCACTCACCCCCTGGATGGTGTGGACCCCAGCAGTTAAACCGCCTGCAGCAAACACATTTGGGCTGAGGAAAACACTCCCCAGACGGCGTTTCAGGGGGGGGTGGGAACACGCTCCAGGGTGGAGAAAACAGAAGACATGGCGGTGATCTGAGAAACGATTAAATCCAGATTATTAGCGACAACATTTCTCCCCCCTGAGGGGAGTGACACAGGCGGGAGGCAGGAGGGGAGGATGGAGGGAGAGGGAGTTTATGAAGGAGAGTGTGCTGGTTATCTTAATTAAATGGAAGTGCATTTTATCCTCCTCCTATTGATTTCTGCTGGAGGCAGTGTGTGTGTGTGTGTGTGTGCGTGTGTGTGTGTGTGTGTGTGTGTGTGTGTGTGTGTGCGTGTGTGTGTGTGTGTGTGTGTGTGTGTGTGTGTGTGTGTGTGTGTGTGTGTGTGTGTGTGTGTGTGTGTGTGTGTGTGCGTGCGTGCGCGCGCGCGCGTGCGTGCGTGCGTGCGTGCGTGCGTGCGTGCGTGCGTGTGTGTGTGTGTGTGTGTGTGCGTGTGTGTGTGAGCATGCGTGTGTGTGTGTGTGTATGTGTACAGGGAAACACACTCACCTTTCTTTGTGAACCTGATGAAGTAACGTTAACAGTTTAGTGGAGCGACGGCGCTCCAGGCAGCATCCTGCCGTTGGACCGACCTGCTTCCTGACTCCAGAATGTCTGGGATTCACTGGGAATGGCGTTTCTGTCAGGTGTTTGTTTTAGACCTCCTAAACTCTCTCTGGTAGCTGCTGTTTTCTGATGAGATGATGTGTTAAAGATAAAGAAAGAATTATTTATTCTGTGTGATATCTGATGGAATTTGATTACAAAATGTGATTATTTAAGATTTCAGAAAAACACGTAAACAGTTAGATAAATGAGACATTTCTGGTAAACGGTTCAGATGTTTCCTGACTTCCAGCTGACAGGAGTTCAGTTTTACGAGACGAGCGTCAATCTGCAGGTCAAAGTCTGACTGTTAGTTCACCTGTGACCAGATCAGACCAGGCCAGATCAGATCATACCACACCAGACCAGACCGGACCAGATCAGACCAGACCAGACCAGACTAAACCAGATCAGACCAAACCAGACCAGACCAGATCAGACCAAACCAGACCAGACCAGACCAGATCAGACCAGACCAGACCAGACCAGACCAGACCAGACTAAACCAGATCAGACCAAACCAGACCCGACCAGACCAAACCAGATCAGACCAAACCAGACCAGATCAGACCAGATCAGATCAGATCAGACCAGACCAAACCAGATCAGACCAAACCAGACCAGATCAGACCAGATCGGACCAGATCAGGCCAGACCAGACCAAACCAGACCAGATCAGACCAAACCAAACCAAAACAAACCAGACCAGATCAGGCCAGATCAGATCAGACCAGACCAGGCCAGATCAGACCGGATTGGATCAGACCAGATCGGACCAGACCAGATCAGATCAGACCAGATCAGACTAGATCAGACCAGACCAGGCCAGATCAGACCAGATCAGATCAGACCAAACCAGACCAGATCAGACCAGATCGGACCAGATCAGGCCAGACCAGACCAGACCAGGCCAGACCAGGCCAGATCAGTCCAGACCAGATCAGACCGGATCGGATCAGACCAGATCGGACCAGACCAGATCAGATCAGACCAGATCAGACTAGATCAGACCAGATCGGATCGGATCGGATCGGATCAGACCAGATCAGACCAGACCAGACCAGATCAGATCAGACCAGACCAGACCAGATCAGATTAGATCAGATCAGATCAGACTAGATCAGATCAGACCAGATTAGACCAGACCAGACCAGATCAGATCAGATCAGATCAGACCAGACCAGACCATATTAGACTGGATCAGATCAGACCAGACCAGACCAGATCAGATCAGACCAAACCTGACCAGATCAGACCAGATCGGACCAGATCAGGCCAGACCAGACCAGACCAGGCCAGATCAGTCCAGACCAGATCAGACCGGATCGGATCAGACCAGATCGGACCAGACCAGATCAGATCAGACCAGATCAGACTAGATCAGACCAGATCGGATCGGATCGGATCAGACCAGATCAGACCAGACCAGACCAGACCAGATCAGATTAGATCAGATCAGATCATACTAGATCAGATCAGACCAGATTAGACCAGACCAGACCAGATCAGATCAGATCAGATCAGACCAGACCATATTAGACTGGATCAGATCAGACCAGACCAGACCAGATCAGATCAGACCAGATCAGACTAGATCAGACCAGACCAGATCAGATTAGATCAGATCAGACCAGATCAGAGTAGATCAGACCAGATCAGACTAGATCAGACTAGATCAGACTAGATCAGCCCAGATCAGACCAGACCAGACCAGATCAGACCAGATCAGAGTAGATCAGACCAGATCAGACTAGACCAGATCAGACTAGATCAGGGGCGGAGTGCACCAGCTGGGCGTAAGTCCGGGCGTAACCTTAAGTCCGACGTAGATTTGAAAGTTACGTCCAGCTCGTTGTTAAGACGAGTGCACCACTCAGGCGTAAGCCCTTCAGCCGCTGCGCCCAGGTGTAACTTTTACGCCTGGTGTGGAGCAGGCGTAAGTGGGAAGATCTAGGCCTAGAGTTGTTTTATGAGCGTGTAAATAAGCAGCAGACAGAACGCACTGAGGAGACTCGCCGGGGCTGCAGCGCAGCCGATGAATTTGTTTATTCCTGTGCGTGAGTTTAAGCACTATATTATTAGAGAGTTGTGTACGGTCTATAATAATAATAATCCATATGAGCCATTCCGATCATTTTCCTGGATGCAGCGTTCTGAGGATGTGAGCTCAGCGCAGCGCTCATCCTCCCGAATCTCATCGGGTAGCGCGTCGGGCGCTGAACAACGCCATAAATGGTAAAATGGTAAATGGCCTGTATTTGTATAGCGCCTTCTTAGGGTTCTACAACCCCCCAAGGCGCTTCACAACACAATCAGTCATCCACCCATTCACACACACATTCACACACTGGTGGGGATGAGCTACAACATAGCTACAGCTGCCCTGGGGCGCACTGACAGAGACGAGGCTGCCGATCACTGGCGCCACCAGTCCCTCCGACCACCACCAGCAGGCAAGGCGGGTTAAGTGTCTTGCCCAAGGACACACAGCAGCATTCTCTGGCCGGAGCCGGGATCGAACCTGCAACCTTCCGATTACTGAACAACCCGCTCTACCTCCTGAGCTACTGCTACCGATAAAAGCAGGTGAATCCACTTCAAAAATATCTATAATCACAGAGCTGTATGGCGAAGCTTTGGGAAGAGGATCCTGCCAGTCTGAGGATTTTTAAGAGCAGACTGGTGTTTTTTTGCGCTTGACAGGAGATTTTTTATTTATTTTTTCTCCTCAACTGTACGCACTCAGCCGTCACTCGTTATTGATGCAGCAGTGAGCATCTTCCAAACAGCAGTTTTTAGTTTTGTTTTTTCGTTTTTGTGTCATTAAATTTAATAGAAAGTTGCCTCCCGCTTTCAGCTTTGCTTGGGCCGATACGTTACTAGGCAACGAGCACAGCAACGCTTGTATTCTTGTGAACGCGCACGATACGCCCAGGCGCAGCTACGCCCAGGCGCAGCTACGACTGGTCCTAGTTTGTGTTGGTGCACTCGGTCTAATCTCCATTCTTTACGTCTGACTTAGCTAAGTCAGACGTAAGGGTTAAGACTGGCTTAAGTTACGCCCAGCTGGTGCACTCCGCCCCAGATCAGATCAGACAAGACCAGACCATATTAGACTGGATCAGATCAGACCAGATCAGACTAGATAAAATCAGACCAGATCAGACCAGACCAGACCAGATCAGATCAGACCACATCAGACTAGATCAGACTAGATCAGACCAGATCAGACTAGATAAAATCAGACCAGATCAGACCAGACCAGACCAGATCAGATCAGACCACATCAGACTAGATCAGACTAGATCAGACCAGATCAGACCAGACCAGATCAGACCAGATCAGACCAGACCAGATCAGACCAGGTTACATAGTTTACGTTAGTCTTTAGATCTTATTCAAACATAACAGAAACTAAACTAAACAACCCTGAAAATATTAAGATGTTTGAATAAAATGCATTATTAACTCATGCTATTAATTTAATAATAACTACATTTATTTATAATGTTTTTATAGATTAAAACCTTCTTATCCCAAATTTATAAAACAGGCAAAATAATTCTTTGTCCTTTATTTTACTTTGCTAAAGATTCGATTTGTTTTATTTTTGATAATAAAGGTATTAATCACAGAGCTGCATTTATTTATGTCTATCATATTAAAATAATAAAGATGATTAGAAGAGTCACGGCTGCTGATGTTTGTGGAGCCGAGGAGTCAAATGGTGTTTAAATGTGTTTTTAATGGCGTCAGACAGTCAGGACTAAATGAATCCTGGTCAGCTGGACAATAAAGGAAATGAGTTTTTATGTGTTTTCATGGAACAGCGGGAAGAATCAGTCTGTTAGGCAGCAGATGAAGCTTCAGCTCCTCGGGTCGTTTCTGGTTCATGTTTCAGTCTGAATGTTAGTCAGCTGAAGGCCGGGAGATGAAGGATTAGTCAAATTAACCTGTATGGACACATGGAAGTGTATACAGGTGCATTCAGGTATATCTATATAGATCTACATCGATATGTAGATATGGATCTATACATCTCTCCCATTTCTTCTTGCTCCAAGTTGAAGCTCTATTAGAAACATTCACAGCAAATATAAAAGTGTTAATTTTAGGGTGTTGGTCCAATTTAACACTAAGAATAGTTAATTTAACTCTAACACCAGAGTTAAGAGTTACTATATTAACTCTAACACCGGTGTTAAATAGTCAACTCCAGAAGAGTTGGTTTTTGACACTAAATCAGAGTTAAAGTACCAGTTAAATGAACTCTTACTGGTGTGGACCCATATAGACACTTTAAAAGTGTTGAAATCAACTCTGACCGTGTTAATTTGAGCATGTTGAACTTGCTGTGTTGTTAGGATCTGGACTGTATACAGCATATACTGTGAAACTAATAATCTGGTGCAAAAATTCATTTATGTCACTAATTCAACCTAATCTATGAGACAGACTCATTCCATGCTAATCCAGATATTTCAGCCGTTGTTTGTTATAATAGTGATGATTCTGGCTACAGCTGATGACAACCCCACATTCAGAATCTCAGACAATCAGAATATTGTGAAAAGGTTCAATATTCTAGACTCAATGTCACAGCTGATGAATCCAGAACACCTGCAGAGGGTTCCTGAGCCTTTAGATCAGGGTTTCTCAACCCTGGTCCTCAGCGCCCCCCTGCCCTGCATGTTTTCCATGTCTCTGCTTCAGCACATGGCTGCAGAAGCCTGTTAATCACTCACTCATTTGTGTCAGGTGTGTGGCAGCAGGGAAAAAACTGGTGTTTGAAAGGGCAGCATGGAAAACATGCAAGGCAGGGGGGCGCTGAGGACCAGGGTTGAGAAACCCTGCTTTAGATGGTCTCTCAGTCTGAGCTGGATTACTGACATGAGTGGACGTTTGCACCAGGTTCTCATTTTTACGGTTTCACCTGTAGACAGGTATTAACATATGGGTACAGGCGTGTGCAGGTATATATTTTTATTCTATTAGCAGATGTTTTTGTGTATTTGAATAAAATAATCTGGTTCTGATCCAAATCTAAGTGGATCCTAGTTTTAAAACCTTTGATGTGTTTGTGGGTCTGGATCCAGGTACTGGTGATGGTTGATGGTCTAGTCTGGTGCATATTGGTTCAGATGAGCCATGTTTTCTGCGTGTTTATCATCTCCTACCTCAACAGAAGGTTTAGAACGGACAGACGATGCTGTGATCTCTGTGAAAACGGAACATTTAGTTTAGCTCTTGGTTGGAGTTTCCTCTCATGTTTCAGTGAAAGAGGGTTTTAGTTCCTGGCGGTGCACCAGCAGCGTCTCTGGAATCTCCTCCTGCTTCGTTCCCCCAGCCTGAGCCGGGCTCTTTGCTGCTGCAGAAATCCTAAAGTTGTGGAGTTTCTGTAACTCTGAGAAAGGCGTCTGACCCCAGAGAGGAATTATCTCTGTACGGATGTGCGATGAAGCAAAAACCTGCAGAAGTGTTTCAGAGCTGAAGGTGACCTCAGCATTACGGCTCGGTAAATGAAAGCGTCGGCGCTATCAGATGGTGAGGAGGACTAAGCGGATCTACACACTACATCAGTCCGGCTGAACACACACAAGAGGTGACTGACTATCACACTCCCATCTTGCTCCTCGATTACTCCGTCTTATGTAATTCCCATCAGCATAATTCAGCCCTCCAAACATTCAAATTAATGCAAAGTCCCTGAAAGGGAGCAGAAACATTTGGGCTGTGTTCTGTTGGGAGAAAATAAGATAGTGTATTTTAGTTACACACCTGAGGGCTGAGGCCCACTAAGCTTTTTAACATTTCTATGCCCAGATAAGAGGAGTCCATTATTTCTCCTGCACAAGGCTCATCAGCTGCCTTTGATGCTGCAGAGGCTTATTTCTCCAGCGGCTACAGCAGCGTTAGCTCTCATCAGGATATCTGTCCTCTGAACTGGAGGACTTTTAACACATTCTGCTGCAAAATAATGCAAATTCCTGCTCAGACACGCTGCAGTTTCCTTTATTTACTCAGAGCTTTTATAGAAAACGCTGCTTTTATTGTGGAAAGTGAAACTCCTCAGAATGATCCTTTATTTTCCTTCCTGCTGAGATGAGCTGCTGCAGCTTCTGACCTTAAACTTTTTCATAAATGACCTGCACCTGTGCAGGGTCAGGGTTCACCTCACCTGCTGGTGGTGCTCGCTTCTGTCAGTGAGCCCCAGGGCAGCTGTAAAGCGCCTTGGGGGGTGCTAGGACTCTACAAGGTGCTGTATCAAATATAGGCCATTTACTGTGCGTGCGTGCGTGCGTGGTGGGGGGTAATACGGCGTGAACATGAGAGCTGGAAGCAGGCCTGGGCGGTTTTCCAGAGCTGCGTGCATCTGTCTCCCTGCTGGCAGCGTTCCCAGCTGAAGGCGTCTCCACTCAGACAGGAAGTCCAGCCCCGCTGGAGGAATTCTGATTCTACATTAAACCTGATTCACCTGATTTAACCGAGCAGCAATAACAGTGTTTGTTAATCTCCAGACAGATTATTGAGACTGCGGACAGCGGGAATGTCAGGATGAAAGATAAAAGTATTTCTGGAAGAACCGGAGAACCAGAACCCGACTCGTTGTTCTAACCGAGGTTCTGGGTGTTTTGACTCACTCACACTAGTGGTCACAGTCCAGATTTCAACCTGCAGCCAATTTCCTTCAGTCCTTCACAATAAGAGTCTCAAACATTTACCTTCATACTACTGAAGGTGATATTAGTTCTCCTGGGAATTCTGGGACGTTTTATCAGGTTGTGATCAGACCCTGGTTACCTCACATAAACTCCTTTCTTTTTATTATCTATTTCTTATCTATCTGAGCTTTTAGAAGTTCATGCCCCTCCAAGAGCCTTGAGATCTGGCACTCAGAATCTTCTGCTGGTCCCTAGAACGAAGCTGAAGTCCCGTGGTGATCGGGCTTTTTCTGTGGCAGGCCCCAGACTGTGGAACAGACTTCCTGCAAATGTTAGGGCTGCTCAGACTCTGAGTCATTTTAAGATTTTGTTAAAGATGCATTTTTATGAGCTGGCTTTTAATTAGTAACAAATGAGGTGTTTGTTTTTTTTTACCTCTTTTAGCCTTGTTTTGCGTCATTTTAGGTTGTCCATGATGGTTTTTATCAGGGATTGTCCTGGACATTTTGATTCATTTTGATTCATTTATTTTAATCTTACTTTATATTTTAATATAGTCGCTTTGTTTTATTGAATTTTTATTATTTTTAACTCTTTTACTGTGATTTGTTTTTATGCTGTGAAGCACTTTGGTCAGCAACTGCTGTTTTAACTGTGCTATATAAATAAACTTGACCTTGACCTTATTAAACCTGGTGAGTGAAGCCACCTTAGTTAACGCAAGGTACTGTGTGGTGGTACTGTGTGGTGGTACTGTGTGATGGTACTGTGTGATGGTACTGTGTGGTGGTACTGTGTGGTGGTACTGTGTGGTGGTACTGTGTGGTGGTACTATGTGATGGTACTGTGTGGTGGTACTGTGTGGTGGTACTGTGTGGTGGTACTGTGTGATGGTACTGTGTGGTGGTACTGTGTGGTGGTACTGTGTGATGGTACTGTGTGGTGGTACTGTGTGATGGTACTGTGTGGTGGTACTGTGTGATGGTACTGTGTGGTGGTAATTATAGACCAATATCTAATCTCCCATTTTTATCTAAAGTCCTTGAGAAAATAGTGGCCAGTCGAGTATGTGAGCATCTAAACACTAATGATCTGTTTGAGGAATTTCAGTCAGGTTTTAGAGAGTATCACAGCACTGAAACCGCATTAGTGAAAGTTACAAATGATATTCTCACGGCCTCAGATAAGAATCTTGTGTCTGTTCTGGTCTTGTTGGACCTCAGTGCTGCTTTTGACACAGTCGATCACAATATTCTCTTAGAAAGGCTTGAACATGTTGTAGGGATCAAAGGAACAGCGCTAGGCTGGTTTAAATCTTATTTATCTGACAGATTTCAGTTTGTTCATGTACATGAGAAATCTTCTTCATACTCTAGAGTTACTTGTGGAGTACCACAGGGTTCAGTACTTGGACCAATTCTTTTCACTATATATATGCTTCCAATTGGTAAAATCATTAGACAACATGGGATAAACTTCCACTGTTATGCTGATGATACTCAGTTATATTTATCCATAAACCCTGATGAACCTAATCAGTTAGGTAGATTACAGGCTTGTCTTGAAGACATAAAAATCTGGATGACTCTAAACTTTCTGCTGTTAAATCCAGACAAGACTGAAGTTATCATCTTTGGACCAGAACCTCAGAAAAGGAAACTGCTTAGTCAATCACCTAATCTAAACGGTATTAAATTAGCCTCCGAGAACAAAGTAAAGAACCTCGGTGTAATCTTTGACCAGGACATGTCATTCAAATCCCACGTTAAACAGGTTTGTAGGATTTCCTTTTTCCACCTTCGGAATATTGCTAAGATTAGAAGCATCCTTTCCAGGAGTGATGCTGAAAAACTGGTTCATGCATTCATTACCTCAAGGTTGGATTACTGCAATTCATTACTATCAGGAGGTCCACAGAATGTAGTCAAAAGTCTTCAGCTGGTCCAAAATGCTGCAGCTAGAGTTCTGATGAGAATTAAAAAGAGAGACCACATCTCTCCTGTTTTAGCTTCCCTACATTGGCTGCCTGTTAAATTCAGAATAGATTTTAAGATCCTCCTTCTCACATATAAAGCTCTTAATAATCAAGCTCCATCATACATCAGTGATCTGATTGTTCCATATGTTCCTAACAGAGCACTTCGCTCTCAGACTGCAGGTTTACTGGTGGTTCCTAGAATATCTAAAAGTAGGATGGGAGGCAGATCTTTTAGCTATCAGGCTCCTCTACTGTGGAACCAGCTCCCAGCATTAGTGCGTGAGGCAGACACCTTGTCTACTTTTAAGACTAGGCTCAAAACTTTTCTATTTGATAGGGCTTATGGTTAAATTCTGATGTTAGCCCAGGTTTAGACGAGTGGGGAGCAGAGGGAGGTGGAGTGTACAGAGGGGACTACTGTCGTTAAAGACTTCTCCCTGGCCCTGCCTCCCACATGCCTCCATCTAAAAGGCTAGGTTATCCTGAGTTATCTCTGT
Organism: Aphyosemion australe; assembly: GCA_006937985.1. NCBI lineage: Eukaryota > Metazoa > Chordata > Actinopteri > Cyprinodontiformes > Nothobranchiidae > Aphyosemion > Aphyosemion australe. The sequence goes on along the minus strand of SSNS01000128.1, from coordinate 1,263,493 downwards.
AGTTATGCTGCTATAGGCTTAGACTGCTGGAGGACATACTGACCACTTTCCACACTCTGCTACTCTCTTCTACCACCACTCTCTAACTGCATTATTTCCTGTTATTCCAGCTGTTAACTTTATTTTCTCTCTAAGTGTTTTTCTCCCCAGAAGAAGCTACACTGGCGTTCTGCTGAGCTGTGGTGGCCTCATGGAGGGGGCCATCGGCTGGCACACTGCTGCCAACCACCTAACATTCTCCCTTTCCTGATATTACATCTTACTTTCTTTAACATAGAATGTGCTACTATTAGTTCACCTATTGAATTAATTATAGATTCACTCAGATAAAGACAATAAAGTTTCTCTTACTCTTACTAAATAGAACTTCTACTAAGAAATCACAGTGTAGCCATAGAAACACTACTTGATATATGTGGTGTGTGTGTGTGTGTGTGTGTGTGTGTGTGGGTGCGGGGTGTGCCTGTGCCTGCTCTGTCTTCTCAACCCCCAGTGAGCCGTAGCGGATGGCTGCTCATACTGAGCCAGGATCCTCTGGAGGTTTCTTCCTGTTAAAAGGGAGTTTTCCTTCCCACTGTCGCTAAATGCTTGCTTAGTATGAGGATTGTACCAACACAATGACACTAGTCAGTGTCTTGATGCAATCTGCTGGGTCCCTTATATAGGAAACTTTTTTTACTGATTGGCTTATGAACTGAACTGTATTGGAATGTTTACTTTGTGAAGTGCCTTGAGACGACTCTTGTCGTGATCTGGCGCTATATAAATAAACTGAATTGAATTGAATTGAATTNAGTCGATCGTTATCTGATAACGCTGTAGCAAACTTTAAAGCAGCTGTTCCATCTTTACTGTCTTCAGAATCTCAGTGTAACTTAGCAGAGGGCAACTATTTCATTTCTAGCCCTTCACAAATTGACGGTCTAGTTCATAGTGTTACTTCCTCTTTACGTGTGGCATTAGACAATGTTGCCCCTTTAAAAAAGAAGGTCATTAAGCACAGGAAGTTGGCTCCCTGGTTTAATTCTGAACTGCGTACTTTAAAACAAACCTCTAGAAAATTGGAGAGAACATGGCGCTCTACACACCGGGAAGAGTTCTACTTATCCTGGAAAAATAGTCTAGTGCTTTATAAAAATAAGCTTCGACAAGCTAGAACTGCATATTATTCGTCACTAATTGAGGAGAATAAGAATAATCCTAAATTTCTTTTCAGTACAGTTGCTAAACTTACACAGAATCATAGCTCTGAGCCAGCTATTCCCTTAGCCTTCAGCAGCAACGACTTTATGGAATTCTTCACTAATAAAATAGATTCTATTAGAAACAAAATCATCAGCATCCTCCCCAACACGACTTCTTCTTCCTCAGTAAGTGAGGCAGCATCTGAGGTAACTGTAGAACCTCATCTGTGTTTGAACTGTTTTGATGCAGTTGAGCTTTCAGAGTTATCAAAAATATTAGCTTCATCTAAACCTTCAACTTGTATTTTAGACCCAATCCCAACCAAATTATTTAAAGAAGCATTTCCTTTGGTTACTGCCCCCATTTTAGATATAATTAACCTATCCTTAGTAAATGGATACGTACCGCAGGAGTTTAAGGTTGCTGTAATTAAACCTCTACTTAAGAAACCTTCTCTGGATCCAGATGACCTAATGAATTATAGACCAATATCTAATCTCCCATTTTTATCTAAAGTCCTTGAGAAAATAGTGGCCAGTCGAGTATGTGAGCATCTAAACACTAATGATCTGTTTGAGGAATTTCAGTCAGGTTTTAGAGAGTATCACAGCACTGAAACCGCATTAGTGAAAGTTACAAATGATATTCTCACGGCCTCAGATAAGAATCTTGTGTCTGTTCTGGTCTTGTTGGACCTCAGTGCTGCTTTTGACACAGTCGATCACAATATTCTCTTAGAAAGGCTTGAACATGTTGTAGGGATCAAAGGAACAGCGCTAGGCTGGTTTAAATCTTATTTATCTGACAGATTTCAGTTTGTTCATGTACATGAGAAATCTTCTTCATACTCTAGAGTTACTTGTGGAGTACCACAGGGTTCAGTACTTGGACCAATTCTTTTCACTATATATATGCTTCCAATTGGTAAAATCATTAGACAACATGGGATAAACTTCCACTGTTATGCTGATGATACTCAGTTATATTTATCCATAAACCCTGATGAACCTAATCAGTTAGGTAGATTACAGGCTTGTCTTGAAGACATAAAAATCTGGATGACTCTAAACTTTCTGCTGTTAAATCCAGACAAGACTGAAGTTATCATCTTTGGACCAGAACCTCAGAAAAGGAAACTGCTTAGTCAATCACCTAATCTAAACGGTATTAAATTAGCCTCCGAGAACAAAGTAAAGAACCTCGGTGTAATCTTTGACCAGGACATGTCATTCAAATCCCACGTTAAACAGGTTTGTAGGATTTCCTTTTTCCACCTTCGGAATATTGCTAAGATTAGAAGCATCCTTTCCAGGAGTGATGCTGAAAAACTGGTTCATGCATTCATTACCTCAAGGTTGGATTACTGCAATTCATTACTATCAGGAGGTCCACAGAATGTAGTCAAAAGTCTTCAGCTGGTCCAAAATGCTGCAGCTAGAGTTCTGATGAGAATTAAAAAGAGAGACCACATCTCTCCTGTTTTAGCTTCCCTACATTGGCTGCCTGTTAAATTCAGAATAGATTTTAAGATCCTCCTTCTCACATATAAAGCTCTTAATAATCAAGCTCCATCATACATCAGTGATCTGATTGTTCCATATGTTCCTAACAGAGCACTTCGCTCTCAGACTGCAGGTTTACTGGTGGTTCCTAGAATATCTAAAAGTAGGATGGGAGGCAGATCTTTTAGCTATCAGGCTCCTCTACTGTGGAACCAGCTCCCAGCATTAGTGCGTGAGGCAGACACCTTGTCTACTTTTAAGACTAGGCTCAAAACTTTTCTATTTGATAGGGCTTATGGTTAAATTCTGATGTTAGCCCAGGTTTAGACGAGTGGGGAGCAGAGGGAGGTGGAGTGTACAGAGGGGACTACTGTCGTTAAAGACTTCTCCCTGGCCCTGCCTCCCACATGCCTCCATCTAAAAGGCTAGGTTATCCTGAGTTATCTCTGTAGTTATGCTGCTATAGGCTTAGACTGCTGGAGGACATACTGACCACTTTCCACACTCTGCTACTCTCTTCTACCACCACTCTCTAACTGCATTATTTCCTGTTATTCCAGCTGTTAACTTTATTTTCTCTCTAAGTGTTTTTCTCCCCAGAAGAAGCTACACTGGCGTTCTGCTGAGCTGTGGTGGCCTCATGGAGGGGGCCATCGGCTGGCACACTGCTGCCAACCACCTAACATTCTCCCTTTCCTGATATTACATCTTACTTTCTTTAACATAGAATGTGCTACTATTAGTTCACCTATTGAATTAATTATAGATTCACTCAGATAAAGACAATAAAGTTTCTCTTACTCTTACTAAATAGAACTTCTACTAAGAAATCACAGTGTAGCCATAGAAACACTACTTGATATATGTGGTGTGTGTGTGTGTGTGTGTGTGTGTGTGTGGGTGCGGGGTGTGCCTGTGCCTGCTCTGTCTTCTCAACCCCCAGTGAGCCGTAGCGGATGGCTGCTCATACTGAGCCAGGATCCTCTGGAGGTTTCTTCCTGTTAAAAGGGAGTTTTCCTTCCCACTGTCGCTAAATGCTTGCTTAGTATGAGGATTGTACCAACACAATGACACTAGTCAGTGTCTTGATGCAATCTGCTGGGTCCCTTATATAGGAAACTTTTTTTACTGATTGGCTTATGAACTGAACTGTATTGGAATGTTTACTTTGTGAAGTGCCTTGAGACGACTCTTGTCGTGATCTGGCGCTATATAAATAAACTGAATTGAATTGAATTGAATTGAATTGAATTGAATTGAATTGAATTGAATTGAATTACTGTGTGGTGGTACTGTGTGGTCGTACTGTGTGATGGTACTGTGTGGTCGTACTATGTGATGGTACTGTGTGGTGGTACTGTGTGGTGGTACTGTGTGGTCGTACTGTGTGATGGTACTATGTGGTGGTACTGTGTGGTTGTACTATGTGATGTTACTATGTGATGGTACTGTGTGGTCGTACTGTGTGATGGTACTGTGTGGTGGTACTGTGTGGTGGTACTGTGTGGTCGTACTGTGTGATGGTACTGTGTGGTGGTACTGTGTGGTGGTACTATGTGATGGTACTGTGTGGTGTTACTGTGTGGTGGTACTGTGTGGTCGTACTGTGTGATGGTACTGTGTGATGGTACTGTGTGGTGGTACTGTGTGATGGTACTGTGTGGTGGTACTGTGTGGTGGTACTATGTGATGGTACTGTGTGGTCGTACTATGTGATGGTACTATGTGGTGGTACTGTGTGGTGGTACTATGTGATGGTACTATGTGATGGTACTGTGTGGTCGTACTGTGTGATGGTACTGTGTGGTCGTACTGTGTGGTGGTACTGTGTGGTGGTACTGTGTGGTCGTACTGTGTGATGGTACTGTGTGATGGTACTGTGTGGTGGTACTGTGTGGTGGTACTATGTGATGGTACTGTGTGGTCGTACTGTGTGATGGTACTGTGTGGTGGTACTGTGTGGTGGTACTATGTGATGGTACTGTGTGGTGGTACTGTGTGGTGGTACTGTGTGGTGGTACTGTGTGATGGTACTGTGTGGTCGTACTGTGTGGTGGTACTGTGTGGTGGTACTGTGTGGTCGTACTGTGTGGTGGTACTATGTGATGGTACTGTGTGGTCGTACTATGTGATGGTACTATGTGATGGTACTGTGTGGTGGTACTGTGTGGTGGTACTGTGTGGTGGTACTGTGTGGTCGTACTGTGTGATGGTACTGTGTGGTGGTACTATGTGGTGGTACTGTGGGTCTAGTGGGCCGCTGCACCGGTTTTAGTTTATCTCCCCCCACCCCCAGCGAGCTGGCATGGCCTCGGCGCTGCCCCCCTTCACGGTTCCCTCATTATTCCGTCCTGGTGAGACCTCTGTGGACGTATCAGCAGCAGCATCAGCAGCAGCAGCAGTCAGAGAGCGGTGACAGGGCGACACTATCTCCATGTCACCATCCTGCAGGGCCGCTCTCTGTTCCTCTGCTCCACGCCGGGCTCCAGGGAACGCTGGTGAACACGGGAACGTGGACGGGCTGAGTGATGGACAAAGAAAAGTGTGTTGAACTAGCTCAGCTGCAGGGATGTCTGTAATCAGTGCATCTCCTCCCACCCTCCGCTTCCATGTGGATGGATGATCCCGTCTACAGCATTCCACTGATCCCAGAAACTAGAGTCTGTTTAGATGTTCTCTTGTTTGTTGGGTCGGAGAAAGAGGAACTAATGAGGAACGGAATACAGTCTGGATCACATGGTTCTGGGATCACAGATCGGTTCTAACAGAACCTCCTTCAGCAGCCGGGACCACAAGGACCACAAGTCCTGGTCCACTCTTCTTCACACAGGCCCTCCTGCCCTGGAGGTTTTGAGGGTCCCATCACAGCCTGGTTCTGGTCTGGACTCCGACTGGACCTCTGTAGAACCTTGGTTCTGTTTTAAGACCCGGTTGGGTCCGAGCTCCAGACTGATGGTCTCACATTAGACTCTAGAACATCCAGAGGAGTTCAAACCATCAGCTCTCCACCATCGTGCTCCTGGCTGGGATCAGCTGCTGGTGCTGCAGTGCATCATGGGTAACGTAGCCTGACCTTTAGCCAGCTGACTGAAGCTGAACGCTCCCGTCGTGTGGAACTGACCTTTGACCCCACCCAGATTCAGAGGAGTGTGAGATCGTTCCTTCTGAACTTGTTTTGTTGAAGTCGTGGTGTCGGTTTACGGAGTGTTCAGGTCTGGGTGATCACCTCACCTGACTAAATCTGATCCACGATAAGGTGTGTGTGTGTGTGTGTGTGTGTGTGTGTGTGTGTGTGTGTGTGTGTGTGTGTGTGTGTGTGCGCACAGCAGATTACTGCAGTGGCCCCTGCTATCTTCATCAGCCAGATGCTCGCTGTGAAACGCCGCTCACATGACAGCTCAGAGAGGGGGAGCTGTTATCTCTTTGCCTCCAGATCCGACACCCTAACCCCCCCACACACTCACACACTCACACACACACACACACACACACACACACACACACACACACACACACACACACACACACACACACACACACACACACACACACTCTGACTCACTTTTCATCCTTTATTTGCTGTTTTCACTCAATTGTTCATTGTGGATCTTTAGTTTTTTCTTTGTTACGTAGAGCCTTAAAACGGTACTGATGCAGCACAATGCAGACGTGTGTGTGTGTGTGGGGGGGGGTCATGAAGAGCTCTTATAGGTTTTAGGAAATCTCAGCTGTTGTGGATCTGTACACCTTATTACCTGTGTACTGGTGAAACAGTAAAAACTAGAATCTGGAGCTAAAGTCCATTAATGTCAGTAATCCAGCTCAGGCTGAGAGACCATCTAAAGGCTCAGGAACCCAGCTGATTATGACACGTTGAGTCTAGAATATTGGACCTCTTCACAATATGAGATGTTGAATGTGGGGTTTTCATCAGCTGTAGCAGAATCATCACTATTATAACAGATAAAGGCTGAAACATGGAACGAGTCTGTCTCATAGACTAGTTTCACCTTTTAGGGTTAATTAGTGACATAAGTGAACTTTTGCACCAGATTCTAACTCTTCCAGTTTCACCTGTAGAAAAAACACGTTATGCTTTTATTTTGTTTCGCGTTCTGAAGGACGCCCTCTTCCTCCCATCCAAAGGCTGAACTCATGAGTTTTGTGATTTTTAAATAAACAGAGAAAGTATAATTGGCAGAACAACGGCAAAACACACTGGCACAATATGAAAATCCCCCCCATTATTTGCTTTATGGTTATATTTTCTGTGTGGCTTAATATCCTAAAAAATCAACTTTTATTCCCACCCAGTAGGTTTAGTTTGACCCTCTGGGCTCCCAGAGCACCTCTTCTCTGCTCGTGTAGCGTGGCCTGTCCGTGTTTCCTCCGTGTGACGGAGGCTCGAGCACGTTGTTTAGGCTGAATAGGTGGTGAGTTTTTATTCTGATCCTACGCAGGTCTGACGTTAGGTGATTTTATATTAATTCTAAAAGTAGAAAAGTAAATTTAGGTTAGAGTCATCATTAAACAGCTCCACTCTGCCACCTGCTGGTGTAAGCAGATTTATCTTATAAGTGTGAACTCTGGAGAATGTTTCCAACTCAATCACTGTTAAATATTTAAATATAGAACATGATTCCTGTGATTTTATTTTCATGACCAAGCAGCCCTAAGACGTGGGATGTTTATTATAAAGCTAGACGCTATTAGCATGCACCAGTTTTACCCTTATCTCCTCCTAGGTGTGAAAGGTCCAGGGATAAACAGGTTTATTTAGCTGCTCTTTCAAAATAAAACATCACACACGTTTTATCTGTTTGCAACGTTTTCTGGAGATTCGAGTTCCTGGAGCCAAATTGAAAGAAGGGAGGCTGGTGGGTGAAAACGAGCCAATCAAGATGGAGCATGTGGATCGTTCCACATCGGTACCTCCCGCTTTAATACGGCCAACCCCCAGCTGTTACACACACACACACACACACACACACTAGAGGACAATACACACAATGGGCTCCATTTATCATCTATTGTTTTTCTGCTCGCACCACCACGTTTGTACTATGAGTTTCACCCACACAATCACTCTCTCTCTCTCTCTCTCTCTCTCTCTCTCTCTCTCTCTCACACACACACACACACACACACACACACACGCACACGGTGCACGTGATTAATAGTCGATGATGTGCACATTTGAGACTAAATCTATTAATGTGGTGTTGCTGTAATCGTCACACAGATGAACAGGAGTTTGTTTAAATCAGAGATAAAAATTCCTCACGAGCCACAAAAATGCAGGATTTTTAAAACGCAGAAATCGTTTAATAGTGACTTTTTTATATTGGTCAGAATGAGGCCCAAGTGAATAAAAAAGTTAAAACATGATTATCTACATCCATCGTTCCAGAAAGGCAACTGGGGCCGCATAAAATCCCTCTGAGGGCCACAAATGGCCCCGGGGCCACATGTTGGACATGTCTGGGTTAAATGATCAGACATCTGTTAAAGCTGCATCTATATATATATATATATATATATATATATATATAGATTCATCCTGATGAAGAACCTGGCAGGTGTGAAGTGTTTGAGTCCAACTTTAATGATCCTGGAGGCCAAACTGAAGACTTATCATGAGATCATGAATATATGAAGTATTAAAATCATTTAAATCAGACATAAATGTATATGAGTATCCATTTATGTCCAATCACATGCCCTAGCTCCACCCACTTTTCTAAATATGGTCACTTTGAAGATTTCAGAAATTCAGCTGAACTGAAATTAAATCTACCAGATAGCTGTGTGTGTGTGTGTGTGTGTGTGTGTGTGTGTTCAGTGGGGGGGCAGCGATTACGATGTGATTATTAGCCCTCCTTGGGGGTTTTTGTCTGGGCCCCACGAGAGAGAGGAGGTTAACGCCACTTAGCCTGAGGAGAGCCTGTCAAAGGCCGGTGTGTGTGTGTGTGTGTGTGTGTGTGTGTGTGTGTGTGTGTGTGTGTGTGTGTGTGTGTGTGTTATTACTCCCCTGTTGAGATTCAGAATCACTTACTGTCTGGTTCCAGCCCCACAGGAACACAAAGGAAGCTGAAGTCGTGTCACAAAAATAAAAAGTGTCTGTTGTTTTTGTTGCGTCTCAAATTTAAATCTAAATAAACGTTTTATTTCAAGCTGTTTAAAACAGAAATGTTTAATTTAAAAGATGCATCATATTTATATTGTTATTTTTTTATTGTTCATTATCCTCTGCTGCTGCTGTTTGCTGGTCTGGCGTCAAGCTACAGAATTAAACACCTTTTTACTTCTTTATTAGAGACGAAACAACATGTTTAATACAAACAGGTAAACCTTTTTTGATTTACCGGTTAAGGTTCTCATTTATGAAGCTGCTTACGCACAAAGCAGGTCTGAAAACGACCTACGTCATTTTCTGTGATTTATAAACACCGATGGAGAAATCAGGCAGTCAGACTTTAAAGCTGGTGTAACCACATTCTGGAGACGAGAAAGCGGCGCCGCGCCGGTGAGACGCACTCCCTCAACCCCCCACTCGTCTCTGAACAGAATGAAAATGAGAAAATACATCCCTCTACCTTCGTTTGTCTTCATGTGACTTATTGATGCATTAGTTGTGTGACGCGTGACAGCACATCGAGTGTTAAACTAGAAACTAAAACTCTGCACCGTAGCGAACCGGGCACCGGTACACCTGTGGGTTTCCTTAAACCGGCCCGCTCCAGCAGGAGTTAGACGACAGGTGGGCTGGGTTTTTCATTTCCTGACTAAAACCCATTTGGTTTAAACTTAAATGTTTTCATTACGCTGGAGTATCTCAGCGATCCTCCAACATGGTGATTATTGCCATCTTCTTCTTTGCCTCCATCTGACCACTTTGTTTTTATGTTATGCAGAGTACGGAGGCGGGCGCTGATCCAATCTGAGCTCATTTCTAGGAAGAGAGATTTATAAAGCAGGAATTACGTGCAGCTGTGTGTAAACAGTGTTTTATAGGTCGGAAAAGTAGTTTCCTACGAGGAACTTTTATAAATGCGGCCCCTGGTTTCCATAGAAACCGTGTTCTGCTGCACATGCACGCTGAAAGTGAAAACCTTCTCCACCCTATCACCTGCATTAGCTGCAGAAAGGAATAAGTTTAGTATTCATGGCCCCGCCCACAGGAAGGAGAGAACAGAGCGCGTCTCGGCTAGTAGAAGCTAACCATTAGCATTAGCAACTCCACAACACGTTGCTACTTGTGTTATTAGTGGAGATGAAACATCAACGCTGCATTTTTTACACAAGGAAAAACGAAGGCAGCGGAAGAGTTGTGTTGCTGTTAGCCAATCAGAGGCGAGATCATCGAATATCACGAATAAGACTCTTAATCCTGCCCCTCCCCCGTCCAGCTAACTTTTACTTCCTGAAACAGGAGCGCCAGAGCTTTTGTGCAGAGAAAACGACTCACGAGCATTCATTCCTACTGCTGCAGGTTTACAGAAGTAACACGTTAACCAGACGTTTAAGTCTAGTACCTACAGGTGGACTGAGGAGGGCTTCGCAGCACCAGGACCGAAAACTGAAAACAGGAAATGAAGAAAAAAGAAGATGAGCAGGGAGTGGGTGTTTGTGGTGAAAGCCTGGTTCTAGTGGGCTGAAGAGAACCAGGACTGATAATAAACCAAATCCGTGATAATCAGGGAACACGTGAGAGGTCCACCCACAAACATCCAACCAGAACCTTTTACACCACACTGCTGCCCTGAAACCCAGTAGAACCTCTGCAGAAAGGCTGATGTTGGTAAAGTCGTGTGAACCAGGTGAACTAATCTAATAAACCAATCAGAACCAGTTTCATGTACATCAGATCGCTCCTGTATCAGCTCCTCCTGAGCAACGATGGCTTTGTAGGTGATCTGGTTACATATGATGTCACGGGAGCAGCTCCATATCTGCATGCATGTTTATGTTATAGCTGTGGCGGCCATCTTGGATTGGTTTGACTTCTAAAGGTAATCAGGTGTAGAGGCACACCTGAGAGTTACATTAAAGTCCATCAGTGGTTCAGGACCTGAGCTAGTTTTATCCTGATGCACCCAGGTGGGCCAGTAGGTGTCACTTTGTTGACCTGGAGTTTATCCAGGTGTGTGTGACGAGTCGTTAAGGTGCCAGGTGTGGAGGTGGATGGACTGTTGGTGCTGCTGTGGATTCCTGTCTGGACTCTGATTCCTGCTGGTAAGCAGCAAGCCCGTGTCAGTCAGATGGAAGTGGATTTGTAGTTTAAAACAATCATAATGTTTGTAGCAACGAGGGGCGTGCACGAGGGGCGTGCACGAGGGGCGTGGACTTCTCCTGTCTAACATACACATCAGAAACTTTAAGCTGTGCTGCTGCAGATCAAAAACCTTTGGCTGCACAAAAGTCATGAAGTAAAAGAATAATTTAAAGTAAAACTCTGAAGCCTTTAATGGACCAAATAAATCACCTGAGTCGTTTAAACGGAGCCAAACATCCAGGTAAACGTTTCGTTTCTGGGAGGAAGATCCAACTAAACCTGGTCTGAGGAAGTTGCAACCTTCCTGATTCCTCGTGTCATTTCTCCACCTTCTGTAATTCAGTTAAATCTGAGTAATCGTGATTCTAACGTATTGCTTTGCCGGAAGCGCGTTCATCCATCAGGAGCTGCATCAGACAGCGTGTCGGCGTTCCGACGAGGCTGACGGCCGTCTCGTCTCCTCATTAGGCCGCTGTGTGCACGCAGCATCAGGCCTGCCACATCTCATCGCTGCAGACGTCCACTTGTGTGTGAAGACGCTGTGTGGAAGCAGCACCTTACAACTGTCCTTCAGAAATCACTTCAGTGTTGTGATTAATGCGCCCCTTGTGTCATCTGTCCCCCTCAGAATGCAATTATGTCTCTGAGTTAAAGGACAAACTGTCCATCAGAGGAGCATGATTACAAATCAGAGAGAAATGGTGACTGGCAGCAGGAGCGCAGCGGCTCTGCTGTGGAGGAGAGGCCAGAAGGAACAGGAAACATCTCCTCTGATCAGTAACAGGATCAAAGACACACCGGGAAACGTT
>SSNS01000128.1:1231722-1246722 GCA_006937985.1 Aphyosemion australe | reverse complement strand
AGCTGAAGCCGGTTTTTCTGTGACCTGCTGCAGCTGCATCAACCACCAAGGACCAACCTGCAGCTCCTGCTCACAGCTCAGAAACAGCTTTATTTATTTATTAGTGTCTTTCTTTCTTTGTTTATTTCTGTTCTTGTGGCGCACATTTTTTTAAAATTATTTTTCATCATTTTCTTTCTCAGAGTGGAGATATTTATTGTTTTAAAAGATTTTAAAGGAGTCATCACCTGAAATCTTCACTTTTCCACTTGAACAAATGTCTCTAATGGCTTCCTAATGATTTTTCACTGGCTGAGAAGCTGATATTTAACATTGACGCGTTTGTTTAATCTTGCCTTCTTCAACCAGCTCACATGCACCCCACGAGCACGCGCACTCCAACACGAGAACTTGAGCTCTGGCCTATATGTCGTCACAAAGGTCGAATATAAACAAATATGAACCAGCAGCGTCAAACCAGCACAACAAAGCTCATTTCATAACGTGAAACGCATAAATGATGTCTTACCGTTGACGACTCGTGTTATAATCCGTGTTACGGGAGACAAAACTCCGATCGGTTTGTGTATTCCATCTTCACAACAGCATAAGAGCCGATGCCTGGCTGTTAGCTTGCTTTGTCCCAACTCAACAACAAGCGAAGGCGCCATTACGCACGAGGCGAGGCGAGGGCTCGTAAATACACGGTTAGATCTCGTAGGTCACTGCCAGGTCGGGTTCAGTTAGAACTTTTGTTGTTTTGGAGCGAGACGCTGAAGCTGCTTCCTGCTTCCTTCCACCAATCAACTCGCTCCTCAGTCACGCGCGGGTCAGAGACAGCCAAAATATCGCGTGTGATCTCGCGAGAAAATATGCCCTTCACAATAAAGGATTAAACAATCACATTTTTAATTTATTTTTCCAATACAATTTATTTTAATGGTCTAAAAGACTATAATAGGACGTAGATATCCACGGTGTTATAGGTGATGACTCCTTTTTAAATTTTTAAAGTTTCATCTTTCTGTATTTGAGGATTGATGTGGAGGCTGGAAAACCCTGCAGATTAGATCATAACTCTGCAGATTAGATCAGAACCCTGCAGATTGGATCAGAACCCTTCAGATTGGATCAGAACCCTTCAGATTGGATCCGAACCCTTCAGATTGGATCAGAACCCTTCAGATTAGAGCAGAACCCTGCAGATTAGATAGCAGAACCCTGCAGATTAGATCATAACTGTGCAGATTAGAGCAGAACCCTGCAGATTAGATCATAACTCTGCAGATTGGATCAGAACCCTTCAGATTGGATCAGAACCCTTCAGATTGGATCCGAACCCTTCAGATTAGATCAGAACCCTTCAGATTAGAGCAGAACCCTGCAGATTAGATAGCAGAACCCTGCAGATTAGATCATAACTGTGCAGATTAGATCAGAACCCTGCAGATTAGAGCAGAACCCTGCAGATTAGATCATAACTCTGCAGATTGGATCAGAACCCTTCAGATTGGATCAGAACCCTTCAGATTAGAGCAAAACCCTTCAGATTAGATCAGAACCCTTCAGATTAGAGCAGAACCCTTCAGATTAGATCAGAACACTACATATTAGAACAGAACCCTTCAGATTAGATCATAACCCTGCAGATTAGATCAGAACCCTTCAGATTAGAGCAGAACCCTTCAGATTAGAGCAGAACCCTGCAGATTAGATCAGAACCCTTCAGATTAGAGCAGAACCCTTCAGATTAGAGCAGAACCCTTCAGATTAGATCAGAACCCTTCAGATTAGAGCAGAACCCTTCAGATTAGAGCAAAACCCTTCAGATTAGATCAGAACCCTTCAGATTAGAGCAGAACCCTTCAGATTAGATCAGAACACTACATATTAGAACAGAACCATTCAGATTAGATCATAACCCTGCAGATTAGATCAGTACCCTTCAGATTAGAGCAGAACCCTTCAGATTAGAGCAGAACCCTGAATGAGTTGGTTTTTATTTTTTATTTTACAAATAAGACTCTCAAATATGCCCCCCCCCAAATAAATAAATAAAAATAAAAAAATTCCATCAATAGGAATATAATCTGATGTTCTAGTTAAAAGTCGTAATCCAAAGGCAGGATTTAAGGTTTCGAACATTTGCTTCTTCATTCCTCCCTTTTCTTTAATATAAACAAGCTCCACGTGCTGGAACAACATTCCATAATCTGGGATGATTGTCCCATCACCCATCAGCTCCTAAAACTCCAGCGAGCACAGGTCTGGTTCTTCACCACCACGTTTGCACTCCATCCCTCATATCTGTGCGCTCGTTGGTGTGGCCGCAGCTCTTCCTTCTGCCGTCTCTCCTCCTGACATTTTTATGGACGACCCCTCGCAGGACTCATTCCACACCATCCATCACTCCGAGGCTCCAAATAGAACAGCTTACGGATGCCGTTAAAACCATTATGGGGTGATAACCATCTCCTCTCCTCGTTCTCATTTCAGCCATAAAGACGTTATATTCATTCGCACTTCATTACTGTTCCATATTTCAGAGGCTCTGCTACGTTTCCGAGGAACGCCGATGGATCTGCACGCCCATAAAACAGGCATATTAAATCCAGAGAGTGGATCCTGGCTCCGGCTCCGGAGCCCTTTTAGATAATGTGTGGAACGGGCCCAGGTGCCGGCATGGTTCCTCTCACACAGATAAAGCTGCGTTTTCCCTCTCAGTGGGCAGGAGATGGAGAGAATTCCTCCTGTTGGGAAGCCATGTTGGAGACCAGATGCAGTTTGACTTTTCCAGCTAAAAATCTAGAGGACAGAAAAGGAAAGCGTGCTCGTTGAGGAAAGGTGTAGTCGTGTTTGTCACTTCTAAAGTCTGAGTCTATTTCTTCAGTCCGAGAGGGGGAGGCAGATTAGTGCGACACTTCCTGTTGCTGCTTTTCTACTTCCTGTTTCACCTTCTGAAAAAACAAGATCATTTCAATCAGAATTTCCTCCTGAAAAGTTAAAGTTAACCTTAATGCCCCACACAGGTGAGCAGAAGTGGGAGGAGTCAGGTGGGAATTGCTCCAGAGCAGTAAAACAGGAAATGATCAAAGCTGAATGGAGATGAACTAGAAGCTGTTCAGGACTGTGATGGTGACCCGACACTAACATAAATGATTTTTAGTTAAAAGTCGTTAAATCCACTGAAGGACCTTTTAGTTTTGACCAATGAAAGCAGAGCAGGTTAAAATCAGCCTGTTTAAAGCTGCATGCATGTGACCCGTTTGATGCTTTTCTGTAGACACCAGGCTGAGTGTGCAGGTGTAGCCTGATGATGACAGACCCTAACCCTCAGGCGGACAGGTAGACCTTCATATTTGACCTAGCTAACACAAGCAGGCCGTCTATCACTTGTTCAGCTGTTTTTAGTTCTTGGTGGCTGAACACAACCCAGAGAATTCAGAATGTGTTTGCAGAACTAAAAGCAGAAGTCGTTTGTATTTCTAAGGTCGAGGAAACTCAGTAAAAGGTTCTGATTCAGATTGGAGGAGATAGTGCTGCGTTCTGG
Organism: Aphyosemion australe; assembly: GCA_006937985.1. Lineage (NCBI taxonomy): Eukaryota > Metazoa > Chordata > Actinopteri > Cyprinodontiformes > Nothobranchiidae > Aphyosemion > Aphyosemion australe. Next base: position 1,243,193 of record SSNS01000128.1, on the reverse strand, counting down.
ACTCCAGTATTTCTGCAGAAGAGACAGCCAGTTAATTGAAGATGATGTTTCAGATACCAACATCTGAGCGGACCATTTCTCTGTGCTCTCGCCTGCTTCCCTTTACCCTTGTGTCAAGGTCACAGATCCAGAGAGCAGCTTCCTGGTTCTGGTTCTGTTCTGATCACCAACAGGACCGTAACAGCGTCTCAGCATTTCACTGCTTTGATGGATTCAGCTCTTTTCTTTCTTATGCTGAGTGTTTCTGGAGGTTTATCGTTTGCTTTCTTATTTTAGACGTAAAGATTATTACTGGATTATTGCTCATTCTCTCTACTGTACTACTATCCTAATCCACATAAATACTGGGTTTATTCATGAGCCACGATGGTTTAGTTACAAAAACGTTCAATTGTTGAAAATCAGAGCTTTCCTGGCATCAAAACGTGTCACAAACATCATGTGTGAAATCCACAGCACGTATCAAACGGGATCAGAAGATAACTTTTATCGGCTCAAAGACGCACTTTTTTTTTTTTTTTAGCAGTAGGGACCCATGGTCCTGAAGTAGATGGGCGTGGCTTAGGATGCCTATGGCAGGTTGTATTTAAATAAAAGTCTCCTATAAAAGAAGCTAAATTAAAAAAATCATTCTTTTAGTAACTAGTTCTGAATCCACGAGGCAGACTAGAAAAACACCTTTTGACGGACTTGAGATCACACCGTATGTAGAGCTGTGAGAGTCGGCTGTAGCTGCTGTTTCTGTGATTTAAACATGCTTTAAAGTTGTCTAAAAGATTTATGAATAAAATTATACCCAACTAAAAGTCTGCAGAAAGTCAGTGATGATAGTAAGCCAAGAAAATGGGCTGAAATTAGGGTTCTAGTTAGGGTTCTAAATTACAGAGTGATCAATTAGCATCCAATAGCTGCAGGGAGGTAGCAGGAACCTACAGGAGCTAACGAGCACGATGGAGCTAACGAGAGGACACAGGCGCTAGCAGGAGCTAACGAGAGCTAACCCAAGCTAATGGGAGGAGACAGTCGCTAGCAGGAGCTAACGAGAGCTAACCCGAGCTAACGGGAGGATACAGGGGCTAGCAGGAGCTAACGAGAGCTAACCCGAGCTAACGGGAGGATACAGGGGCTAGCATGAGCTAACAAGAGCTAACCCGAGCTAACGGGAGGACACAGGGGCTAGCAGGAGCTAACGAGAGCAAACCTGAGCTAATGAGACAGGGGCTAGTGCTAACAGGATCTAACTGGTGCTAGCAGGAGCTGAGGAAAAAGAAACTAACAAACACTAACACAGAGACTTGAGGCACACCATCAATTGAGTCAAATTCTAAATAATAATAATCAGGCTCCTTCCAAATGAGAGACATGTATCAGTATGGTTTCAGCATGTCCCCCACCCATAACCCTGTGTGACACTCCCATCACGATGGTGGACTCGTGTCTTCCTGGGCTCCACCATCACCCAAGACCTCAAGTGGGAGCCCACCATCACCTCCATCATAAAAAAGGCCCAGCAGAGGATGAACTTCCTGAGGCAGCTGAAGAAATTCAACCTGCCAGCACAGTGGATGAGGCAGTTCTACACCGCAGTCATCGAGTCCATCCTCACCTCCTCAATCACCGTGTGGTACGCTGGAGCCACCACCAGGGACAAGAAGAGGCTGCAGCGTGTTGTACGCTCTGCTGAGAAGGTCATTGGCTGCAAACTCCCCTCCATACAGGACCTGTACACCTCCAGGACATTGAGGCGTGCAGGTCGGCTCACAGCTGACCCGACTCACCCTGGACACTGTCTCTTTGACCCGCTCCCATCTGGCAGGAGGTTCAGATCCATTCGGACCAGAACCTCTCGCCACAAGAACAGTTTCTTCCCCTCTGCTGTTGGACTCATGAATGTCAATCCTAGGGCTGCCCACTCCAGTCGCTTGGTCCCAGTCACATGACCCGGTGTTGTGTTTGTACCTGAAGCTGATCCACTCTGATTAGTACCTGCACTGTGTCTATAGTAGCTGCTTCTCTAGTTATTGCCACTTTTTATAATAATTATTTTATCATGAGTATATTATTACTTCTTATATTTGCTTATCTCTTATTTTTTATCTTTCTTTTTGCACCAAGTACCGCAGCAACTTCCTAATGTTGTGATTTCTCACACATCTGGCAATAAAACCCTTCTGATTCTGATTCTGATGTCATTTTTCTTTTCTGTTCAAACATCTGGGTCTACAAGCTGTTAGAGTTTCTGGTAGTATTTTAACCGTGTGCCCAAATGACATTTAAAGGTACATTTTTACTGATTTCTGGTGTTTGGTTAGTTTTTTTGTATCTCCCTTCCCTTCAGTCCCTTATTCCTGAATATTGTTGGGAACAGTTTTCTACTCCTCTTTATGGCGTAGCAGCCTCGTGGTGGTCGGAGGGACTGGTGATGCTTCGCCTCTGTCAGTGAGTCCCAGGGCAGCTGTGGCTATGATGTAGCTCACCACCACCTGCATGTGAATGGGTGAAGAACTGTTAAAGAGCCTTGGGGGGTTGTAGTACTCTGAAAGGTGCTATATAAATACCGGTCATTTACCATTTGTTTCCTTCTCCCACAGCAAGGGAGGAGAACGTGGCCACCTTCCGGGGTTCTGAGTTCTTCTGCTACGACCTCTCCCAGAACCCCATCCAGAGCAGCAGTGACGAGATCACGCTCTCCTTTAAGACGTGGCAGCGTAACGGTCTCATCCTTCACACGGGGAAGTCAGCTGACTATGTCAACCTGGCGCTGAAGGACGGGGCGGTGTCCCTCGTTATTAACCTGGGATCTGGAGCATTTGAAGCCATCGTGGAGCCCGTCAACGGGAAGTTCAACGACAACTCGTGGCATGACGTCAAAGTGACTCGCAACCTCCGGCAGGTAAGGAACCAACCCAGGATGCAGGTCCACATGTTGGCTGGGGACACACATTTTATTTGTCTCACTTTGGATCTGAGGACAGATGATGAGGAGCAGGACTCCAGTTAGGAAAACCTGGGATAGTCTAAATAAACAAAAAATCAAGCAGAAACACAACTTTCCTGCACTTCCTGTCTCTGTTATTATTTATTGGTTTTAATCAACCAATCAGAGAAGAGGGCCGTCTGCCTTTGAGCAATACCCTTGAATATTCCCTCAACATCAAAGACGTTGTCAGCTGTTGCTGCACCAGTTTTCATAAGAAAGCATGCAGTTCATTACCCAGCATGCCGTTCAGCGTTGTTGGTTCTCAGCACCTTGTGATCGTCTGCAGCATGAGCAGGAACTTAAGAAAAACCGTGTGGAGGGAGAGATGGAAGCCAGGCCTTTTCTCAGTATTTATTAGTTCTGTTTTTAATAAATTCATTTTATTATAAAAGTCGTGTGAAAAATCTTTAACTCTGTTTCTAATAAAATCTCTTATTTGTTTTGTTGACATAATCAGCTGTGACATCACCGTCCGGCCGTCCCATCGCTCACGTTTGTTGTTTATTTGTTGTTGTGATGTTCACTCGTGTTCCACCTTTGTCCAAAGCCGACAGGTTCTGGACTCGACATGCTAAACAAACTCCACTGTATGGTAGATATCAGTCTCATGTTCATTTCTCTGTTTGTTGTGTACTTTTCATTTCCTGTTTAGAACAACTTTTAATAAATGGATTTTCCTCTTAGTCCTTCTTCCTCCCACAGTAATTATTTCCCTTCTCTTTGATTATTGGATCTTTTCTAAAACCTTTGCGTGTAGAAATCAGGTGGATGCATGGGCTTTTGGCTGCCTGAATCCTCGACTTTCTGTTCCACCTCTGAACCACGACACGTCAGAGTTTAACTAAACTGTGTTTAATAAACAGGTTTTAATGTTGTCCTTATCAAATCTACACCAATGCAAGTTATTAAAAAAGGATGGCAACATAAAAACCGTAATTTTCCTCTTTTCTCAGTGGTATGTTGATATTTTTAACCGGCCTGCGGGTACCTCATAAGGTTCCTGAGGGCCCCCTGGTGCTCACGGCCACCAGGTTGGTAGACGTTATCACCTGCAGCTAAACCAGAGACTAGACCCACCCCTCTTTCTCTCTACTCTACCTTTTCTTTTTCATATTTGACCTGTGTGATCCATAAACGTGGTGATGAAGCTTTCAGATGTCCCGTGTCAATCAAAGAAACCCTTTTTATTTCCACTCATCTTCAGGTGACGATATCAGTGGACGGGATTCTGACCACAACGGGCTACACGCAGGAGGACTACACCATGCTGGGGTCAGATGATTTTTTCTATGTGGGGGGGAGCCCCAGCACAGCCGACCTTCCTGGATCTCCAGTCAGTAACAACTTCATGGGCTGTCTAAAGGAGGTAAGGAACCAACGTGAGGAATTCTGCTGGTGGCTCTCAGGTGGAGGACCTGGGAGTCCAGCTGGTCCACGCTGATGGACAAAAGGTGCTGTTATAGTTTTTATGATGTCAGTTGCTGCTTTCAGGGTTTTAGTTCTGATTCTGGTTTAGATGTTCAGGAGGAGAAGAAGGAGATTGCTCAAGATGATGGAAACACAAATCCTCATCAGTCACAAATCAGACTTGTGAAGATGATGGTGAGATGCTGATGATAGTGATGGTGATGATGGTCATGGTGGTGATGATGATGATGATGATGATGATGATGATGATGATGATGATGATGATGGTGGTTGATGATGGTAATAGTGATGATGATGATGATGATTATGATGATGATGATGATGATGATGATGGTAATAGTGATGGTGATGATGATGATGATGATGATGGTGATGATGGTCATGATGATGATAATGATGGTGATGATGATGGTGATGATGGTGATGGTGATGATGATGATGGTGATGATGGTAATAGTGATGGTGATGATGGTGATGATGGTGATGGTGATGATGATGATGATGATGGTGATGATGGTAATAGTGATGGTGATGATGGTGATGATGATGATGGTGATGATGGTGATGGTGATGATGATGATGGTGATGATGGTAATAGTGATGGTGATGATGGTGATGATGATGATGGTGATGATGGTGATGGTGATGATGATGATGATGATGATGATGATGATGGTAATGGTGATGATGGTGATGATGGTGATGATGATGATGATGGTGATGGTGATGGTGATGATGATGATGGTGATGATGGTAATAGTGATGGTGATGATGGTGATGATGGTGATGGTGATGATGATGATGGTGATGATGGTGATGATGGTAATGGTGATGATGGTGATGATGGTGATGATGATGATGATGGTGATGATGATGGTTACGCTGCACTGGTTACTAGCCTCATGCTATCACCATCATTGAACAGAATAAAATAGGGCCATGGTGTCACTATGTAATGTACAATTCCATGATTGTTTACATGTTTCCACATAGTGTGAGTCACAGAGCTTTTTCATGCCAGTAAATCTAAAGATGAGCTCAGCTCAGAATCAGACAGCACGGGTCTTTAAAGGATTCTGATATTAAATCTAACCGATAACAGTAGGTTCAGTATGAGACACACACACACACACACACGCACACACACATATGAATACATTTTCCCCTCCAGCTGATTATGTCATATCTTAGCACTTAAACAGAACCAGTGAAGTGCACAGTGACCCCAGGGCCTTTGCTTCCATCACCCCTCCCTCCCCCCACCCACCCACGACACACACACATGTTTTGCAGCATCGTATGGCTGCAGGGGGTTGGAGGAAGTGGTGCTGCAGCCATATAATCCCCCTCTGGCCTACTTCCTGCTCTGTGGCACGCTGGGCCCGTTTGCAGTTCTCGGCACCACCCACTCCTGCCAGGCGTGTGCACAGAAACACACGTGCACAAACAATTAGCAACATGCACATCCAGGCGTGTATGAGGTTGAGTACACAGGAAAAATACAGGAGTCACAAAATGATCAAGAGTCATGTGTTACTGCAGCATGATGCTAACACACACACACACACACACACACACACACAGAGAGAGCAGGATGTTTATGTCCATTTCCTGTTCCATGTCTTCTCTCTTTGTGATGCATGATGACAGCAGAAGATGAGAATGACCTGATTTCTGCTGAGACGTAGGTGGAGGGTGAAGCTGAGGGGACACCTACTGATGCGCTCTTCCGGCCATTTTACAGGGATACTTACCAAGGATGCCCCGATCCCATCACGTGATCAGGCCCTATTTCTGATCATGTGATGGGATCGGAGCATCCCTGGTAAGTATCCCTGGAATCGGTTGGAAAAGAACTAGCATGACCTTTTAAACTCATCCTGAGAGATTTATAAACATAATGACAATGGTTCAGTTTTAATTGGAACAAGTTCCTCTACTACGATGACATCACATTAAAGTCTTCTCATCAGTGCACACGCAGCTCTCAGGTGAATCTGCCAGCGTGATGTACCTGCCGTCACGGGAACTCGCCTCGCTCATTACAGCCACATACAGTTTAAATGGCACGAAGTGTGAGTCAGGAGGAAACTCTCAGAAATAATAGTAATAATAACACGTTTCTTATCAACGTACTTCATAAACAAGTGATGGTAGATTAAGGAAATTACATAAATACAGAAATACAGAAAGAAAAGAAATAGAGAAAGAAAGAAAGAAATACAGAAAGAAAGAAAGAAAGAAAGAAAGAAAGAAAGAAATACAGAAAGAAAGAAATACAGAAAGAAAGAAAGAAAGAAATACAGAAAGAAAGAAAGAAAGAAATACAGAAAGAAAGAAATACAGAAAAAAAAGAAAGAAAGAAAGAAATACAGAAAGAAAGAACGAAAGAAATACAGAAAGAAAGAACGAAAGAAATACAGAAAGAAAGAAAGAAATACAGAAAGAAAGAAAGAAAGAAATACAGAAAGAAAGAAAGAAATACAGAAAGAAAGAAAGAAATACAGAAAGAAAGAAAGAAATACAGAAAGAAAGAAAGAAAGAAATACAGAAAGAAAGAAAGAAAGAAATACAGAAAGAAAGAAAGAAATACAGAAAGAAATACAGAAAGAAATACAGAAAGAAATACAGAAAGAAAGAAAGAAATACAGAAAGAAAGAAATACAGAAAGAAAGAAATAAAGAAAGAAAGAAAGAAAAAAATACAGAAAGAAAGAAATAAAGAAATACAGAAAGAAAGAAAGAAATACAGAAAGAAAGAAATACAGAAAGAAAGAAAGAAATACAGAAAGAAAGAAATACAGAAAGAAAGAAAGAAATACAGAAAGAAAGAAAGAAATACAGAAAGAAAGAAAGAAATACAGAAAGAAAGAAAGAAATACAGAAAGAAAGAAAGAAATACAAAAAGAAATACAGAAAGAAAGAAAGAAAGAAATACAGAAAGAAATACAGAAAGAAAGAAAGAAATACAGAAAGAAAAGAAAGAAAGAAATGCAGAAAGAAAGAAAGAAAGAAATACAGAAAGAAAGAAAGAAATACAGAAAGAAAGAAAGAAATACAGAAAGAAAGAAAGAAATACAGAAAGAAAGAAAGAAATACAGAAAGAAAGAAAGAAATACAGAAAGAAAAGAAAGAAAGAAAGAAATACAGAAAGAAAGGAAAGAAAGAAAGAAAGAAATACAGAAAGAAAGAAAGAAATACAGAAAGAAAAGAAAGAAAGAAATACAGAAAGAAAGAAAGAAAGAAAGAAAGAAAGAAAGAAAGAAAGAAAGAAAGAAAGAAAGAAATACAGAAATACAGAAAGAAAGAAAGAAAGAAAGAAAGAAAGAAAGAAAGAAAGAAAGAAAGAAAGAAAGAAAGCAAGAAAGAACATATTAGTCCTCAGGAACGTCTCTGGAACCAGTTTTCAGTTCAGTTTCAGTTTGTTTTCTTGTGTTTAATGATTTTATTGTATGATCAGAATAAATAAGTCATCGTTTAGATCTTAATTATGAAAAGAACCACGAATGTTTGAACCAATCAAATGATGATATTAATATAATATAACAAATAAAATCCAGGATGGCAAAAGGAGTTCTGTTTATCTCTACATCAAATCATTAAATAAGACAATAAAGAAAATAATTTTAATATAAAATAGAATAAATTTGTTGAGGAAAAAAGTTAAATAAAAAAAATCAGATCAATCTTTTTATTTATTAATATTCAAACATCCTGAATCAGCAACTTTTCTGTTTTAGATCCATGAATAGTCTTTAAAACACACACACACACACACACACACACACACACACACACACACACACACACACACACACACACACACACACACACACACACACACACACACACACACACACACACACACACACACACACACACACACACACACACACACACACACAGCCAGCACCTCCTCTCCCTACCCTCTCCACCATTAGGCCTAATTTGCCTGCAGCCGATGCTCTTGTCCTCGCCATCCTCTGAGCAGCATAAATGTTTTGTTGCCATGGCGCCAGGTTCTGGTTGCCCTTGGTAGCTCCTTCGGCTGGCTGGCCCGTGATTATTATGCCTTTCATAACCAGCAATTACAAAAAAAGCCTACATCTCAAAGCCTACAAAATACATAATGGCCTACAATAACACATAATTGCTGTAATTGTCGTTGTCATTACACCTCCATCAAGCACTCGTATGGAGGCTCCAGGCTGGGGCCCTTCTGGAGGCAACAAAGAAACACAAAGGAGGAGTTCACGGGCCAGAACCAGCACAAACAAAAGCTACGCTGACTGTTAGCCATGGCTACTTCCTGTTAGCCATGGCTACTTCCTGTTGGCTGCTGCTACTTCCTGTTGGTGGCTTAATTCATGTCCCTTCTGACCCACCGGCTTTCACAAATAAGATTAAACGGGTTCTTGTGACACGTTGGAGATGAGGAAGTGTCCCAAATCCGGCGCTGCTGATTCACAGTCGATCCGGAGGAAAGTTTTCAGCTTTTTGAGACTGAAAGATTAAGAATTCCCAGATCCTGCTGCTCATGCGAGAGCCACCGCAGAGCCAGAAATCCTATTCAGACGACCTCCTGAGCAGAAGTTAACCCTGATGTGAATAACGTAGGACGGCCACTGTAGGGTCAAATCAAAGCTCCCTCTGACTGAGGGGGAGATGAGCGCCACTGGGGGAATCCTGCCACCTTGTGGACACAAACACACACCGTCAGAATGTGGCAGAACACGCCTCAAAATGTCTGGTGTCACAACCATGTGACCACTAATACTAGGAGACGGCGCCAGCAGTGATTCCAGGTGCTTCTGCGTGAGGATTATTTCTGCTCTTCTTCAGCAGAGATCCGACAGACAAATTAAATCTGCACAAAGACACTGAAACTGGGACTGCATGGTGCAAAGAGGATGTCACACAAAATGATGCACAGATGCTGCAGATATGAGCTGCAGAAAGACCAACTTTCATCTCAGGATGAGACTCGTTATCTGTTTATCTTTAAGTCTGTGCTCACCTGGTGGGACCACAGGCCCACTTTCCATCAGATCGGATCGGCTCGTGGGAATTCTCAGTGAAAGATTACACTGGGAGCTATACTGGACCCAGTCTCATAGTGTAACAGTGTGTGTGTGTGTGTGTGTGTGTAATGATGTGTGTCGTAGACATCTGGTCAAGGAGATAATGCAGTGATGGATTTCATTCATCTGACCGTTGTCAAACACATTTGCTCACTGCTGTTACACACACACACACACACACACACACACACACACACACACACACGTGTGTGTGTTTGAGCTCATATTGGTTTTCCTCTGGCCTCTATCAGCCTCTGCTGCTGCTTCATTCTCATGTTAACCTGCCGCTGGCGTCTGTGGCGTGCTGATAAAGCTCCCTCTGCTCGTTGAAAGACCTTTTTGCTATTATTGTTCAGAGGTGGCAGGAATCTGAAAGTGACTTGTCAAATTGTCAGCTACACCCTCCGTTTCTCCCTCCTCCACTCCACACAGCAGCTTTTTTAAATGATTTATGACATCTTTTATCAGCAGTGGAGGAAATGTGTACAGTATCCACCCGCAGCAGCTCGTGTGTGTGTGTGTGTGTGTGTGTGTGTGTGTGTGTGTGTGTGTCTACTAAAGAGACACTTTAGGCAACAAAGCATCAGTTTTAAACCAGTCATCTTTATCCTAACCAGATTTTACCACCTTATTAATAAATGCTGCTCCTCCTTTCACCTCCCTGTTGTTGTTGTTGTTTATCATTTTTATTTACCTGATAGGACATCTTTCCGTGTGCATTCATATATTGTTCTGTCTAACGTGTGGGATTGTGTTTTGGATACATTCATATTTTAGTCTAGGTGTTGATCCATTCCATTTGGTGAGTACGCTCTTATTTTGTGTTTTTTTTATTTTGGCGGGCACTTCCTCCTGTCCTGAAGCCTAAAGTCAGGGGTCAGAGCATGTTGATGTGTTTATGACCACTTTACCTGCCTCAGAAAGACCCCTGAACAGCCTCTGTTCAGAGAAATAAACTATTTCAGGACTGATAGGCTAACAGCTAGTCTGATTGCAGTGCTGTCGTCTTAAATCGTCTGACCTGGTGACGTTATTTACAAACCCTTACACTGCTGTCTGCTTCACGTCACATATCTGGTTTTATGTAGTCCAGATATAGACTACACCATGCAGGCTTTTTTACTTGTAATTTTTTTTATTATTTTTTTTATTTTATGTAATATTATTATTATTATTATTATTATTATTATTATTATTATTATTATTATTATTATAGTATAATTTTTTGTTTTTAACACTCTAGATTTGTTGTATATACATTGACTTTGTTATCTTTCTTTTTATTTCTTGTAAAGAAAGAAGACCCGCTCAAAAACGAGATGGCTCATCTCAAGCGGTTTTATGCTCATAAAACATCAGTCAATAAATAAATAAATAAATTACAGTTTTTATTCAGAATTCTGTTTTTTTTTTTGTAGAATTCAGAATTTTTTTATATAGAGTTCTGTATTCTTTTATGTAGCATTCTTTGTTTTTATAAAGAATTCAATGTTTTTAATGTAGAATTCTGTTTTTTTATTTAGGCTGTGATTTTTTTATATAAAATTCTACGTTTCTATATAGAATGTTTTTTACGTACCATTCAGTTTTTTTTGTTTGTTTTTTGTAGAGCTGTGTTTTTCATGTAGAATTTTGGAGTTTTTTGCGTAGAATTCAGTGTTTTTATATAGAATTTGGTGGTTTTTTTTGAAGAATTAAGAGATTTTTTTATGTAGATTTCAGTGAAACCAGTTTTATGAGTGTTGTTTTTTAAGCCACAGAGATGAGAGAATATCTGTTGATAGTTTCCAGGAGAAGCTCTGAGACAAACGGGTCAGAATATTCTTTTAAGAACGAGCGGTGATGATCAGTGAGAGGTTTTTAGGGTCAGAGCCAGCTCTCTGTGGTGACTGCCTCCACGTCTGCAGCTCTTTCATTCCTTTAACGACCCTCTGGTAATAAAAAGGTGTTGGTTTAGCTTCCTGACTGGTCCTTTAGTGGACT
>SSNS01000128.1:1216722-1221722 GCA_006937985.1 Aphyosemion australe | reverse complement strand
ATGGGCTCTGGGACCATAAAGGTGAAAGCCACTCAGACCAAAGTGAACGATGGAGCCTGGTACCACGTGGACATCCAGAGAGATGGTCGCTCAGGTCAGTGAAGTTTTAAGAAGTCTCTCTTAGTTAAATAGGTGAAAAGAGACATCTGACCTGTATTTGTAGAGCACTTTCTAGGGTTCCACAAGCCCCCCAAGGCGCTTCACATTCATTTGTTATTGATGTATTCAGTTCTTAGGTTTAAACGTTTGAGGTCAAGCATCGTCGTAGGGAGGGACAACCCCCCACTTAGAGTTCAGCTCCAAAAGCACTCATGAGTCTGCTCCAGACCCGGTCCCTGGGTAGGAGGAACACCTGGAAGCTTTGGCACCGAGATCAGGAATGATCTGAAGGGCCGTTTGTCTCATTATCCACTGTTCCAGGTACCATCTCTGTAAACAGCAGGAGAACCCCGTTCACGGCCAGCGGCGAGAGTGAAATCCTGGACCTGGAGGGGGACATGTATTTGGGAGGTCTTCCAGTGGACCGCTCCAACCTCATCCTGCCCACCGAGCTCTGGACAGCAATGCTTAACTACGGCTACGTCGGCTGCATCCGTGACCTGTTCATCGACGGTCGGAGTAAAGACATCCGGCAGATAGCCGAGGCCCAGAACGGCGCTGGCATCAAACCCTCGTGCAACAAGCAGCAGGGGAAGCAGTGTGAGAGCTACCCGTGCAAGAACCGAGGAGTGTGCAAAGAGGGCTGGAACCGGTTCATCTGTGACTGCACCGGCACCGGGTACTGGTCACGGACCTGTGAGAGAGGTAAGGGTGCATGATGTGTAAAACACCAGAATAATCCAGATTAAATGTTCTCCACTGGATTATTCCTCTGAACATTAAACAGGAGGGTCAGAACCCTCCAGCTGATCCAGCCTGGAGATCTTCCCTCTACGGGTGGTTGAATGTTCTGATTGGAGGTTGATGATTATTGGAAAGGCTCAGGAAGAACGTTGTGATATGAAGCAGATGTAAAGATTTTCCTCTGAGGGGTTAAAAGTCACAAGCAGCAGGATGAGAGGCGTGAAAAGCTGAGGAGTTTGTCTCCCTCTGCTCTGCTCTTTCTAAAACCCTGGTACCGATGCTGTAAACAAGCTCCCGGTGGATTACAGCAACTTTCATCGGAGTGAAACAACCTTCTGCCTCTTCATCTCACCGCCGTCTGACTTTACTGCTGAGCTGACTGCAAACAGAGTCTGGAGAGAGATGGAAATTAATTTCTAATCCGTTTACAGCTGACATACATGTTTTAGTCTCCGTTGTATCGCCGAGGCAGCTGCGCAGGCTTGCTGCACATCTTAGAGGATCCTCTAAAGCCAGAACAGCATCCAGGCTGACAGTAAACGAGGAGATCACCGTGCACAAGCACCTAAAGCAGATACCGCTCCCGTCGTTTACACCCTGCATCTTTCATAAGTCCCTGTTTAACGATCCCATCACTGTTAGAGGAACCCGTCCTGGAAGCTTTAGGATGTCAGGGCCAGGACCGCCGAGGCTGCATCCTCAGGTGATGCTCCGAGTCGCTGCAGCCGGCTGAATCCAGGCTTTTCTTTTTCTTTTGACAGATTTTTCAGGTTGGTCTCTACATTAAACCCACATCATGATACTGATGCCACCATGTTTTACAGATAAATTTGCTGGTTTTTGGCCCCTCCCACAATCCCTTCTGCCAATCAGAGAAGCCTCCACTCCCCGCTGACCAGTGACAGTGAATCACAAACCAGTCAGAGATAAAACTCGTTTCTGATGCTGCAGATTGGTCCAAGTCAAGAGTGGACTCTTTATTTAGTGGTTTTTATTTCAGATGAACTGAATCATAATCCCTCTGAGTCTCATTCCTGACTCTTGTCTCAGAGTCTCGGAGCATCATGACGTTCACCTCAAATATTAGAAAATAATCATCAGGAAACGTTGTTGGTGTAAAACGACTCGTAACAACTCAGTGAGACGTTTTAGTCGATGGGGCTAAAGTTACGTAAAGGACAGGGAGGAGTTTTTAATCTAGTAATCTAATCTATAATAAATCGGTCCTGATGAAGTGATGAAGGCAGCCAGAGGTGGTCCAGCTGATCCAGTAGACCTACAGAGCTACCTGCCAGGTGTTCCACAGCGGAGAGACGGAACTCTGATGAAGGAACCGGTCCTCCTGTCAGAACCGCTCAATGTGCAAGTCAGCTGTTTCAGGTCGGTTCTGCTGAGGACCAGAACCCTGCTGCAGTTGTTCTGGTTCTAGTATTCCTGGAACTGGGAGCTCTGGTGTTTTCACCAGTAAATTATAAAAAAAAGAGAAGTTTTGGAATATGAGGTTCAGTTTTTACACTCACAGCAGAACTCAACTTCCTGTAGCCCTTCACAACAAAAGCCTGTAGGACGAACCTCAAGAGCTGATGAAAATATATTATTATTATTATTTTATTATTATTATTTTATTATTATTATTTTATTATTATTATTATTTTATTATTTTTTATTATTATTATTATTATTTTATTATTATTATTTTTTATTATTATTATTATTTTATTATTATTTTTTATTATTATTATTATTTTATTTTTTTTTATTATTATTATTATTTTATTATTATTATTATTTTATTATTATTATTTTATTATTATTATGATTATTTTATTATTATTTTATTATTATTATTTTATTATTATTATTATTATTTTATTATTATAATTTTATTATTATTATTATTTTATTATTATTATGATTATTGTTTTATTATTATTATTTTATTATTATTATGATTATTGTTTTATTATTAATATTATTATTTTATTATTATGATTATTGTTTTATTATTATTTTATTATTATTATTATTATTATTATTATTTTATTATTATTATTATTTTATTATTATTTTATTATTATTATGATTATTTTATTATTATTTTATTATTATTATTTTATTATTATTATTATTATTTTATTATTATAATTTTATTATTATTATTATTTTATTATTATTATGATTATTGTTTTATTATTATTATTTTATTATTATTATGATTATTGTTTTATTATTAATATTATTATTTTATTATTATGATTATTGTTTTATTATTATTTTATTATTATTATTATTATTATTATTATTTTATTATTATTATTATTTTATTATTATTTTATTATTATTATGATTATTTTATTATTATTTTATTATTATTATTTTATTATTATTATTATTATTTTATTATTATAATTTTATTATTATTATTATTTTATTATTATTATGATTATTGTTTTATTATTATTATTTTATTATTATTATGATTATTGTTTTATTATTAATATTATTATTTTATTATTATGAATATTGTTTTATTATTATTTTATTATTATTATTATTATTATTATTTTATTATTATTATTATTTTATTATTATTTTATTATTATTAATATTATTTTATTATTTTATTATTATTATTATTATTATTATTATTATTATTATTATTATTATTTTATTATTTTATTATTATTATGATTATTGTTTTATTATGATGATGATGATTATTATTATTATAACATAATGGTTAGTGTATAATAAATCACAACAGGAATAATAGAATAATAACAGATAAATATTCAGGCTGTTTTGTTCCTTGATCAGGAGTTCAGTGGACATGTTAAAGAGAGATTTCTGTGTGAGAACCACCAAGGCTCCAGGTGGACTCTGTCTCCCCCTGCTGTCCGGCTGCTGGAACTGCACCCTCTCATGCAGAAAACCCACAAAAGGACATTTAGAGGACACATAATGCCTCAGCGGATTATTAGATCGTTTATCATATTAAATTATTGTGACAGAAAAAATAATCAAATCTGATTGATTCCAACAGAAAGCAGGAAAACAAAACGTTGCCGGCTGTGTGGCTCCGGGGAGAGGCTAGATGAAGTGGAACAAAGACCGTGCAGCGTAATAAGCTGCAGCATGGAGGGCAGATTTTTATAAATCTGAAATGAAGACCTTAAAATAACCTCCGATATAAGCTCCTCTTCCTCCAGAGCTGCTTTTATTAAACACTGAGATGTTCAAGAAACAAGAAAACACACAGAATTCTGCACCATCAGTCTGGAATCCTCTGAAGATTTTACCATTTCAAACAACCTTCAGAAGGTGGTGATGGTGGTGGGGGGTCTATAGTAAAACTAAAACAAAACCTCATGAAGGTTAGATGACACACAAACAGGAGGCGTTCCCTATGAACCATTATTCCCCGGAGCGGGATTCCAGAGCTGTGGAGGAAACGGGAGTCCTTCTGAGGAACGGGCCATCTGTGAGTGAGCGCTGGAGTCCCTCCTGTTCTCACCTGACAGCTGTTGCTGCAGCTGGTTCCTGGTGAAACCATCAGGAAGCCTCAGGTCTGCACCAGCTTGAGATTAGGAAACTCAGATGAAACAGGATTAGGGTTGTCGGGATTAAACAGCTAGAAAACTCAGATGAAGGGGTTAGGGTTGACGGGATTAAACAGCTAGAAAACTCAGATGAAGGGGTTAGGGTTGTCAGGATTAAACAGCTAGGAAACTCAGATGAAGGGGTTAGGGTTGTCGGGATTAAACAGCTAGAAAACTCAGATGAAGGGGTTAGGGTTGTCAGGATTAAACAGCTAGAAAACTCAGATGAAGGGGTTAGGGTTGTCAGGATTAAACAGCTAGAAAACTCAGATGAAACAGGGTTAGGGTTGTCGGGATTAAACAGCTAGAAAACTCAGATGAAGGGGTTAGGGTTGTCGGGATTAAACAGCTAGAAAACTCAGATGAAGGGGTTAGGGTTGTCGGGATTAAACAGCTAGAAAACTCAGATGAAGGGGTTAGGGTTGTCGGGATTAAACAGCTAGAAAACTCAGATGAAGGGGTTAGGGTTGTCGGGATTAAACAGCTAGAAAACTCAGATGAAGGGGTTAGGGTTGTCGGGATTAAACAGCTAGAAAACTCAGATGAAGGGGTTAGGGT
>SSNS01000128.1:1136216-1206216 GCA_006937985.1 Aphyosemion australe | reverse complement strand
CGTTAGTGACATCATCACTAATGCTGTTAATGTAATCTTCTCCTTAAATCAGCCCTTCTGTGTTAGTGTCAGACAGTGTTCTGTTTTCTTTTCGTTTTTTTGTCTTTCTTTTCAACCCATCCCCTCCACCCTCCCCGTCTACAGGCCAGATGGTGGGCGACCACACCCGCCTGGAGTTCCACAACATCGAGACTGGCATCATGATGGAACGCCGCTTCGTTTCCAGCATCCCATCAAGCTTCATCGGACACCTGCAGAGCCTCAGGTATTTCAAACATCCCTGAGCATCACAGATGGGAAGTTCTGCCCATGACCCATGAGCATCACCGCCGCCATCATCATCATTAGCATCATTAGCATCATCATCATCAGACTTTGTCCCAGACACAATGAGGTCCATAACAACGAGTAAACAAATGCGGTATATAGAGTACAGCAGATCGTTCAGCAGCGTTAGTCAAGTCAAGTCAAACTTTATTTATATAGCACCTTTAAATGGCAACATCGTTGCCCCAAAGTGCTGCACAACAATAATAGAAATAAAAACGAATAAAAATTAATTTAAAAGCCAACAGAGCCTTATAAAATATTAAGACCAAAGGCAAATAAGAAAAAAAAAAAAAAAAAAAAAAAAAAATTACGTTAGAGAAGAAAAGAATAAAAGTTGGTTGTGTGGAGTCAGTCAGCCTCACACACACCTGTACCTGAGGGTTAGAGCCCAGCAGCACAGCTGATCAGTGGCGGCCGGTGACTTTTATTTTGGGTGGGGCGCTAACCACATATCACCACTAGGGGACGCAAAATTACCATTGATTCTTAAGCATCAGCGTCACACAACTGACGGTCACAGTAGCGCTTCCGGCAACAAAGTTGTTCAAAAGGTTTTTGAATATATTAAGCATGTTTTTGACAAAAACATTCATTCATTCACCCATATATTACACAAACTGCACACACGCTTAAGGGGAGTAGGCTAAATCTAATCAATAGAATCCACTTTCTACAAACAGAACACCCATAAGCTGTAAATAAACGTGAGGCCGTAAAATAGACGCTACACGTATCCAGAAAAACACACAGTGACACAACGCAAGATATTCACAGAAGCAGCCGGCGTTTAGATTAAAGCCCAGACTCACAAACAAGAAGTTCCACTTAGTTCAAACCGTATGGAGCGGTGCTAGCCGCTAACGAGGCAGCATGCTATTTCCTGAAGCCAAAAGCTAAAATGAGGCTTACCTGCAGGTTATGGCCATAATCCGTGTGGTGTAGTAAAAATAATCCACTCGGTTCGTGAAATTCTACATCCCAACGTAAAAGCTTAGCTGATCAGACTGTTTGCTGGCATTGTTTTGCCAAAGACAAGAGTTTGCCCGCCCGCATTCATCATTTTCCTGTTTACGTGGATTCTCTCCCTGTGATTGGTTAACACGAAAGCCAGCCAGCTGAAAAAAACTCAACAACAAGCAATTCGATTGGCTGAGGTTTCACACATTGGAACCTACTAGTAGCATTTGCTACGTCAGGTTTTGAAGCAATTAACTTTATTTGTCACTGATGATTTCACAATTATAGCAAAGATGGCTAAAAGGTTGGACAACAAAAAAATATTCAGTGGAAGTAGTGTGTTGCTGCCGTGACAAATTGGCACAGATGGAGCCACACTGTGCCAGCCTGTGGAAAGTTTTCCCCTCAGGGCGGGGTGAACAACCCGACCAATCAGCGATCTCCTCCCCCTGGTCTGAGCAGAATTCACCCGGTGAGGCGGCGACGATCGCTAAAAGATGCGACCAACCGCTCTCCTATTCTTTCTCGTTGTGGACGGTTTGGGGACCCACTGCACATGCGCCAGTTAGCCCATATTAAGTCAATGGTAAAGATTGCTGCGCCCGCGAGAGGACACGTGACAAGTACGTCGACGATTCGGCCGTGTTAAAAGTAAAAAAAAACATTATTAAACACAGATTACACACAGCACTTAGTCCATATGGTGTGTATAGATCGTTTAGTTCACTTTTTATGTTTTTTTAAATATATTTTGTGATTCCTATCTTCTTCTTCTCCTTCCTGTGAGTGGTGGGGCGGCGCCCTAGCGCCCCCTATGGACGAGCCGCCACTGCAGCTGATCACATTCGTTTATTAACCAGTGGCAGTGCTGCAACAATATGTACAGTTATTTTGATGAAAACTTACTGAAGTAAAAGTAAGAAGTACCTAATTGAAATGTACTCAGAGTAAAAGTTACTTGGTTACTTTTTTGACAGCAGGAGGACGGCGTCTTCTGAGTAGAGCAAAAAGACAATGGGATGTAAATCTCGTAAAAGTAGAAGAACTGCCTGAAAACTAAAGTGTGCTGGTATTTAAACTCCTTAAACCAGAGCAGGTAACTAAATGTGACTTTACCTGAATGACCCAAAGAGAACCAAACTGTTGAGTATCTGAGTGTTTTCTCTTTGGTGTGAGACCATGACATGAAAAGAGACTTTTATTACTTCATTTGAGCTGCCATGTAGGTCTCTACTGCCTCTATAAACACTCCAGACATCAGTAGGAACCAGAGGTGGAATGTAACAAAGTACAATTACTTAGTTAGGGTACACGCAGCGTGTGGAGTCGGCTAGAAAGACCACACAAATAGGAGACACTAGAAAAAGCGCTACAGTGTAGCAGTAGAACGCAACAGGAGAGACGAGGATGACCAGCACGGCTAGGACCACAGGTGTGAGCGAGTCTGAGCCTCTTGGAAGTTCGTCTGATGATGTGGACTTTTCATGGTGCATGAAGGAACACACTCAGGAAGAAGAAATTATTTTTTTATATATAGCGCCTCTCAAGATAAAAATCATGAGGCGCTTCACAAGAACAAAAAATAAAAATGAATGAAAAGGTAATCAGTGGATCCTGAGAAAGACAGAAATGGTAGAAACATCAGCATGTAGAGAAGGTAGTGATGCAGAACCAGCAGGAGGTCCCACCAGAGCCACCTGAACAGGTGAGTTTCTAAAGGAGACCACTGAGTCCACTGATCTCAGGCTCAGGGGGAGAAAGCTCCAGAGTCTGGGGGCCACAGCAGCAAATGATCTGTCACCTTTGGTCTTTAGCCTGGTGCTGCACAACCAGTAGGCTTTGATCACTGGACCTCAGGGACCTGCTGGGGGTGTAGGGACTGGGAATATCACCAATGTATGATGGTGCTTGTCCATGTAAGGCCCTAAAAACCAGAACCAGGATCTGGAAATGAACCCTGAAGTTAACCGGCAGCCAGTGAAGCTGGAAGAGGAGCGGGGTGACGTGGGTGTGTTTGGAGGACTTGGTCAGCAGCCTAGCACAGGCATTCTGGACCACCTGTAGACGGTTCAGGGAGGTTCTGCTCAGACAAGAGAAAAGCCAGTTGCAGTAGTCTAAGCATGAGGAGATGAAGGTGTGGAGAACAATCTCCAGCTCAGAGCGGGACAGAATGGGACTCTGCTTAGCAATGTTCCTGAGATGGAAGAAGGAAGAGAGAACAAGAGAACTGACATGAGAATCCAGGGTGAGAGCTGGGTCAAAGGTCACACCAAGGTTCCTGACAGAGGGTTTGGTGTGAGAAGCAAGCTGACCAAGAGAGTCTCTGACTTTGGGAACCAGCTTGTCTGGGACACAGATGAGGATCTCAGTCTGGTCTTCATTCAGCTGTAGAAAGTTCCCAGCCATCCAGGTTTAATAGAGTCTAAGCAGCTGTGCAACAGCTGCAGCTTAGACATCTCATGGGGCTTGAAGGAGATGTACAGTTGGATGTCATCTGCATAAAGATGGTAGGAGATTTCTTTAAAAGAGCTCAGGATGTGCTGGAGAGGGAGCAGATAAAGGAGGAACAGTAGAGGGCCCAGCACAGAACCTTGTGGGACACCATGGGTGAGGGAGGTGGAGGAGGACCAAAACTGGAGACAGCCAGAGAGAAGGAACACTCAGAGACCTAGAGATGTTTTGTAAAGAAGAATGGTCCAAAATACCGTCAACCAGAATCCAGACGCTGATTGGAAGCTATAGGAAGCATTTAGAGGCTGTTTTTTCTGCAAAAGGAGGATCCACAAAATATTGAGTTCATTTCTTTTTGGTGGTGCCCAAATTTATGCACCTGCCTAATTTAGTTTAAACAATTATTGCACACTTTCTGTAACTCCTAGAAACTTCGTTTCACTTCTCAAATATCACTGTATGTCTCCTAGATGAGAGATTGGGCTGAAATGTTTTATCGTAACAACAAACGATTCATACAGGAAAATCATGAAGATTAACAGGGCTGCCCAAACTTTTGCATCCCCCTGTACTTTAGTGTATTTTGGAACTTCTTCCACCCCTGATAAACCCCGCCCCTCCGGTTTCTGTCAGTGTTTGGTTTTCAGGAACTATGTGCCTAAAATTAGCTGTTTCAAAACGACCTGTTTGTTGGGAAACTTTGCATAGATCAGAACACACACAACCTTCTGTAAGCCCCGCCCCAGACCACTGGACCAATCAGCAGATTCTCACCTGGTTTGTGTTACGTTTGTATTTTCCTGATGGAATCAGACACTCATAAAAACCCTTTTTAATGTTTATAAGTTTATTCTATTTTCCAGTATTTGGATTACTAAATGCTCCACCCCCCACCCCCCAGATTCAACGGGATGCTCTACATCGACTTGTGCAAGAACGGTGACATCGATTACTGCGAGCTCAACGCCCGTTTTGGGGTTCGCTCCATCATCGCCGACCCCGTCACCTTCAAGTCTAAGAGCAGCTACCTGAGCCTGGCCACCCTGCAGGCCTACACCTCCATGCACCTGTTCTTCCAGTTCAAAACCACGTCTCCGGATGGATTCATCCTCTTCAACTCCGGAGACGGCAACGACTTCATCGCTGTGGAGCTGGTTAAAGGGTCAGCTTTGATCATCCGTACACGTTTTTATCACCAGTTTGAGGTTGAGATCATGTCTAAACGAGCGTTTAGGTTCTGGCTGTAGAGTAACACGTTTTGGTTAAAGGACGTCGGTTTGCTGATCTATAAATGAAGACATTTATCACCCCCCCACCTCAGGTACGTCCACTACGTTTTTGATCTTGGAAACGGGCCGAACCTCATCAAGGGGAAAAGTGAGCGGGCGCTGAACGACAACCAGTGGCACAACGTGGCGATAACCCGAGACAACAGCAACACGCACTCGCTGAAGGTGGACGCCATGGCAACGAGTCAGACCATCAACGGGGCCAAGAACCTGGACCTGAAAGGTAGGTTCAGGTCCTGTCTGGAGCAGGTTGTCGGTGCTCAGAAACACTTTTACAATCTTTATGTTTGCTGATTTGAGACAAAACGGATTTAAAATAAAAGGCCGACCCTTCAGGACCCTGGAGAAACCAGCTGTCTGTAAACTGTGTGTGTTTCCTTCTGCGGGTCCTTCAGGGGACCTCTTCATCGCAGGACTGGGTCCGGGCATGTATGGAAACCTCCCCAAGCTCGTGGCCTCCAGAGAGGGCTTCCAGGGCTGCCTGGCCTCGGTGGATCTGAACGGCCGCCTGCCGGACCTCCTGAACGACGCCCTGTTCCGCAGTGGGCAGATCGAACGTGGATGTGAAGGTACTCCGTCCCTCAGATCTCAGGCCGATTTAGACTTCTCCAACACAAAGTCCAACTCCAGCTCCAGCAGCCCCTTCTCCCTGCTCAATGCTAACAGTAGCTCCTCGGGCCTGCTTCCATACAGGAGTCACTCCATCCTGTTCACTGTGCTCGTTGCCTCATTCACCCACTGCTAGACTCCTCATCAGCATCATTATGGGCCATATTGGCCGCTCACTGACTGTCACCATCAGAACCAGCAACATAAACTAACCACTGGTGCTCTTTGGGACTTTCCTCTCATGGGATCCTGGACCGTTTGTGTTCTCTGACTGACGTGAATGTCGAGCCTTAAAAGTGACAAAAACCAGTAAAAGTTGGTTTTGTGGTGGAAGTCCAGCTGCTTTAGAAGATGTTCTAATTAAAACGTCACGTTTTCGGGTTTTGTCTTCAACTCCTTCACTGAAGTTTTCACTCGTCAAAGTTCTCATCTGTGATTTATTCTGAAGGCAGAAACAATCGATACTAGATAAAACTGATCAGCATCCAGCCAATCAGGTGCTGCTCCTTTGGTCATGTGACACCATGTTTACATGAGACCAGCTGGTGAAACCAACCAAAGATGAGTTTTTGTGATGGGAACAGAAACTTCTGGAGTTTAAATCAAAGATAAAAGTAGAAAATTATGATTTCACTTGTAAAGTCGTTTTAATTCAATATCTTAAAAACTAAAGCTGACCGTTGACTAACCTTTGACCCCACGGAGGTCACATGGTCCTCAGCTCAAATCAGCTGATTAAGTTTGAGTCAACGGGACACGTTTATAACGTCCCGCTAACAACAGGAAGTTTATTTTACAGATTTAAGGTCGTGTTCGTTAACTACGGCGGCCATCTTGCATTGGGCTAAACATGAATCAGCTGATAAGAAGGTGGGATAAGTTTCACAACAGGACAAAAGTTCTTCCGTCGTCATAATTAATCAGAACCGAGTCCAACAGTCAGATTCAGACGCTTCTGTCCAAATCAACAGTTTTTACACATTTGAGCCAAAATGTTGTCAAATAAACAGTTTTATAGTTTTACTGGGATTTTATTTTACCAGGTCAACAAAGTAAAGTCTAATCTCACCTGGTCCAGGAATCACCAAAGGTTTGGGATGAGGAGGGAAAGCTGTTAAACTAAAGGAATCAGATTAGTAATCTTTAGTTCCTTCTGAAGGTTTTACTTAGTTACACTAACCCGGTTAGCTGGTTAAAAAAGAACTGATCATTTAGAGCAGAGGTTCCCACCCTTTTTCATTAAGGGCCCCCCTGGCCCCCCACATAATAAAGATGTGGTTATGCTGTTGGGTACAGATATAATCTTGGTAATCTACCTCAGCACAGACTCCAGACCCCCTGCAGTCCTGAGGGGGGCCCTTAGGGGCTCATGGACCTCGGGTTGGGAACCACTGATTTAAGGCATCTGCTCTCTTCTCATTGGCTGAACCGTCTCCACCTATCCGCTGCGTTTAGTCCCATCATCACAGACGTGTTAGAAATGACACGGCTCTGAGAGCCGCCTCCAGATTAAAGGTGGATTTTAGATGGTTGACGAGAACACATCAGCTGATCCGGGTCGGGTTAGTCAACGGTCAGCTGCACAAACACAGAACCAAAACCAGGAATTAGTCCGCACCGAGCCACAGCAGGACTCCGGTCCACATCCATCCTCCTCTGAGTCAAACTTGCCAAAGTTTTAATGTTTTCTGTTGCTTTGGATGTTTTTATGGAACGTTTCTGGATCGATGGGAGCCGGGGAAACATTTGGCCCCAGAGATCCGACGGGACCGAGGGGGAAATGCTTCCATGTGTCTGTGCTTTGGTTTTGGGTTGTTGTTGTCCCCTTCTGGCTGCTTTTCCACACGGACGCCTGTTGTTGTCACGCCGAACATTGAATGAACTCCATGTTGTGTTTTTCTACATGAGCTGTTTCTAATCCTGCAGATGTGTCAGATGTTCTGTGATGTTGATCCGTGTCCAGAAACAGATGGTTGGTTGATCGTTTTATTTCTCTAAATAAAATCTCATCAATCGCAGCTGGTTGTTTATTTCAATGGCTCATTTTCTGTCTGACTTCATTATTGTGATGCTTTTCTTTGAGTTTGGAACATGCAGCATGATCCGTCTGTAACTCATCCAAACATCTCATCACATCAGACCAGTAGTTCCTGGTCGGGCCACTAGATGGAGCTGCTGCTTTATTAAACCAAACACTAGAACTCTGCTTTCATTTGTTTCACTCATGGAAAAATAAAACTTCTATAAACTCTTCTGAGGTTTTCAGGGTTTTTATCTTCAGGATTTTAACCAGTTGTGTTTTTTAGATTTTTCATCACTTATATATAAGAGTCCTGGATCGTTGTTATTTTATAAATTTATTATTAATAAACCTAAAAATAACCTGATATTCAACATGTTTTTAGGGTTTAATTATCTCAGTTATTAATTCTTTACCTCTTTAGTTTTAAAGATGTTCCTAGTTTCAAGGTTCAGCTTGTTTAAGAGGAAAACTTTGTGTCTGGTGGGAAAATGAATCCTGCAGCAGATCTGACCTCAGGTCAGGCTTCAGCCCTCAGCTCCAGGAGCTGGTTACACTCACATGATTTCAGTTCAGCTGGCAGATAAATGTGGGACAAAAGGTTTAATTTGGGAATGTCAACTCAAACGTTTTACTGTAGGGAGGAAAAATGAGCAGAATTCCTGTGAATAATTAGTGAAACATTCCAGAAACAAGGCCATCCTGAGGAGGAGAGCTTCCCTGGTGTTTGTTAAACGCAGCATTGTGTTTGTTCGTGGTGTGTGTGTGTGTGTGTGTGTGTGTGTGTGTGTGTGTGTGTGTGTGGTGTTGGGGGGGTTTCCCTGGACTCCAGGTCCCAGCACCACCTGTCAGGAGGACTCCTGCGCCAACATGGGGATCTGCATCCAGCAGTGGGAGAACTATACCTGCGACTGCTCCATGACCTCCTACACGGGGACGCAGTGCAACGACCGTGAGTCCAGCCGTCACACGTCTGATGTCTCACACCAGGAACAAACCCTCTCAGCTAAAATCTCTCATCTCTAGTGAATCTGGTTTTAAACCGTGAGCTGCACAACTTCCTGAAGGTCAGAATTCCATAAATGTTCCTGCTGGGCTTCCATGCTGCAGCAGAATATTCCAGCCTGTCTCCACAGCTGGTCCTCTTGTTTTCATGAAGCACTTTGTGATTTTATCTGTGAAGAGTGCAACATGAATACATTTCTTCTTAGCTGAGAAAGCACCAGCTTCTGATCAAACTGCAGATGTTAATGTTGACCACCAGGGGGCAGAGTGGGAACATTTATGCTTTCAGCCTGGAAACACACACACACACACACACACACTAATTGAGTTAATTCCATGACAGACATGAGGTCATCGTTAAACCTGGAGCAGATGTTTAGTTTTAGGAACTCATCGTTTAAATCAGACGTTCCTGTTTTAACTTCGGCTCTCTGGAGCTTCCGCTTCTGCTCTTTGGGCTCATTTGATCACTTTAAAATTCCCATACGGCCTCATGTATGTGATCCATAACCTGCTCCAGTGATGAAATGTGACTCCAGTTCCTTATAAAGACCATCAAAGGTGCTGGATGTTGCAGCGGCCTGAATGAGGGTTTCATCAGCTGAGCTGCTTGAAAGCAAAGTTCAGCTCCTTGGAGAGGAAGTTACCCTCACACTCTTCATCATCATCATCACAGAGCAAAGCGACGAAGATACCAGCAGCATCTGTTCAAACGTGGAGCTGTCCTGCGTCTCGGCTCGAGCCCAGCGTTCTGATGGCTTCAGAGGACTACTCTCTAGTCCTGACGTCACCTTAAACGGCGTTTATTTGGTCTCCTCGTCATTTTCACACTAATCTTGTTTAGTTCTGGTGAAGCAGATGCTGTCGGATCACATCAGACATGCTGAGACGTGACTCTTAAGTGATCCAGTATCTCCTCAAAGCAGAAACTTCTAAAAGCTCCTACTGAACAAACGGTTCTGAGTCCGAGCCTTTCCCAGCTTTCCGCTGGACGTGTAGGTGGTGCGTAAGCTTCCTTCTCACCAGGAATGTCCCAGACGCCAAACGGCAACGGAAGCGTTCCACGCAGCTGGTCCAGCAAGGACACAAAATCACCGGAGAATCGCACCGTGAGATTTCTGCAGATCACTCAGTAACAAGCAGGAGGAAAGATGGCAGCATGAATCCAAAATGGAGTGTGGTTTCTTTTCTGATGTGTTTACCTCGGCTACGGAGGTTTCACAGGAAATAACGTACTTTATACTAGTCAAGCTACGGGAAATCTGTGTGTGACTTTTATTTTGAAAGTGTCAGGATGTTTTACCCTGCTCTGTGTTTGACTTCCTGCTTGGCCCGATCTGAACCGCTGAGCTTGACGCGTTCTGAAGGCGTAGCGTGAAAAATGGACCCAAAGCGTAAGCGACACGTTTCTGGGAAGCTTTGTCGTGACTGTCAGCGGCCGGTGGAAAGGCTCGGTTCGTCTGAGCCTCAGCCGGCGTTTACGTCCTGGGGCGTCGTTTCTGAAGTCTGCTGGTGACAAAACGGGTCTGAAACGATCTTTTTCTACACAAACTTTGTGATTCATAAAGAAAAACCTGGCGAGCATTAGACCCGGAGTCGGCACATATGGGAGACGGTGAGAGTCAGCCGGGTCAGACATGGTGGAGTTAGCCAGTAGTAGCTGGAAAGCAGAATGTGACAAGTGGGCGGAGTCAGAGACGCGTCACGTCCTGTTGTGATGGAGCGACTCGAGATGGTCAGGTTGATGGGCCGTAACCTCTTCTAGTCAAGGCTGGTGCTACAGCTGCCCTGGGGAACACCGCCAGAAGCACCACCGGTCCCTCCGGAGGGAGGGTAAGGTGCCTTGCTCAAGGACACAACAACAGACTGAGTGGGGCTCAAACCTGCAACCCTCTAGTTACATGGTGAGCACTAAGTGGTTTTAAGATGAGGCCCGGGTCTGATTCTGGTTCCAGAACTCCCCACAGACTGGACCGACTGAAGCTCCTCCCCTTTTTACCATCGGTTCTGTTTGTCTTTGGACTAAAAAAGGTTTTTCGGTTTTTATTGTTTTTAAAGGTTCTGATGAGTTTGATCTTTGGTTCCTGTTTGCTGTTGAGCCGTTAGAACATCTGGAATAAAGAGGAAATGTTTGGGTTGGGTTAGTCTGGACCAGAACCACTGAGATGGTCCTTTGAAACGGGCCGTTGTCTCTGTTGACATGACGTTGCATCACTGACCAGAGTCTGAGGCGGCACGTTGAAAATCCACTCCAGCGTTTAAAGAACTTCAGGTTCGCTCGTCCAGGAGCAGCAGGGTCGGAACCATCAGGTCCGAGGGTTCACAGCAGCCTCAGATGAATCCTTCTGCTTGTTATTAATGTGGCCTCCATCTAAATCAGGCCTCCTTATAGGTCTGTAAGCTGCTCTGTGACACACATGTTCCAGGAACCAAGTTAGAGCTAAAAAAAGAGCTGATTCACAGCAACATGATGATGTTCTGTGTGTGTGGTCCTGGTCCTGGTCCTGGAGTTTTGACCCCGACTGCTGCAGTTAGACGATGAGGTGATGGACGCTGAGTCCAGGATCCAGCAGAAGATCTGGGAAGCGGAGCGATAAACTGAAGATGTGACGGAGCTCCGGCTGAAAGCTGGGTGAAAGGAAACCAGGAAATATGAAGGGATTGCCTCCCATTCCTGAAAGCTATCCTGGAATTCTGCTGCAGGAAGTTGAGACAATTTAAAACGTTCCATCGGTGTCGTTTAACGTCTTTCTAAGATTCTGATGGTTTTGGATCAGTGGGAAGTCTGTGTAATAAATCCCAAATCAGAATCCAGCTTCATTTTTATAATAGAAGAAAAAAAAAATAATGAGCATCAGAAAATTAAATAAAACAAATAATATTTTTATTTTGTCTCCAGTTTTCTGATGATTCTTCTCAGGATTTTCCCAGAAACCCGAACAAGTAAACGACTCTTTAAAACTGATTTCAGCCTTTCTGAAGAATTTGTGTAAAACTATAAATAGTTTAAATTCTTCCTGATTAGAGACTTTGTTCAGTCCTGATGGGTCTGAGTGGAGACCAGTGAGATGCTCCTGGAGACCAGTGAGATGCTCCTGGAGACCAGTGTGATGCTCCTGGAGACCAGTGAGATGCTCCTGGAGACCAGTGAGATGCTCCTGGAGACCAGTGAGATGCTCCTGGAGACCGGTGTGATGCTCCTGGAGACCGGTGAGATGCTCCTGGAGACCGGTGAGATGCTCCTGGAGACCGGTGAGATGCTCCTGGAGACCGGTGAGATGCTCCTGGAGACCGGTGAGATGCTCCTGGAGACCTGTGTGATGCTCCTGGAGACCGGTGTGATGCTCCTGGAGACCGGTGTGATGCTCCTGGAGACCGGTGAGATGCTCCTGGGCTACAGTGGGGCTAAAGGAACCTGGCTGCCACCGATTCAGCACGTTTCCCACTTAAAGACATTATTTATTTATTTAAATAATGGTGCTGAAAATAAGTATTTAGCTCCTACAAAAGCATCTGCCCCCACAGACCTGTTGTTCTTTAAGAAGATCTTCTATCCTCCCCTCGGTACCTGTAATAATGGCACCTGTTTGAACTCATTATCTATAAAAGACACCTGTCCACACCTTCAGCCAGTCAGACGCTAACCTCCACCACGGCCGAGACAAGAGAGCAGGCTAAGGACACCAGGGACAAGACTAGGATGAGCCAACCAGCAATAGGCAAGCAGCTTGGTGAGAAGAGATCAGCTGTTGAAACAACTATTAGAAACTGGAATAAATACAAGATCTCTGACAATCTCCCTCGACCTGGGGCTCCATGCAGGATCTCACCTTGTGCGATACACGTGATCTGGAGAACAGTGAGGAAACAGCTCAGAACTACACAGAGAACTGATCAATGATCCGGAGATAGCTGGGACCTCAGTAACAAGGGTTACCCTAAATCTTACAGCACTCCAAAGAATTCCGTGTTGTCAGATGAGACCAAAATAGATCTCTTTGGTATAAAGGACACTTGCTGTGTTTGGGGGAAGAATGCAGAGTTGCAGAACACCATACCCAGTGTGAGGCACGAGGGTGGAAACATTATGCTTTGGGGCTGCTTTTCTGCAAAGGGGACGGGACGACTGATCCATATTTAGGAAACGATGAACGGGGCTGTGTATCATTGGGGCAAAAACCTCCTTCCATCAGGGAGAGCATTGATGATTAAACATGGCTGGACCTTCCAGCAGACAATGATCCCGAACACACCACCTGGGTAACAAAGGAGTTGCTACATAAAAGGCATTGAACGTCCGTGTTGCCTAGCAGCAGCCCCCAAACATCACAGCTCTAGAGAAGATCTGTATGGAAGAATGGTGCAAAGTAGCAGCTACAGTGTGTGTCAACCTCTGTCATTGCCAACCAAGGTTACATTACAAAGTATTGAGATGAAATTTTGTTATTGACCAAATCCTTATTTTGCACCATTGCATCATTATACAAAAAAAATCTTTTAAAAATCATACAAAATTATTATATTTTTTACAGTCTGTCTCACACAGTTAAAGTGGACCTACGATGAAAATTACAGAACTTTCATGTTTTTACCTGGGTCAATTTGGACAGTCGGTGGATGCCACATACGTTCTTGCCCCACTGTACATGCAGCCTTAGTCTCCACCCCTGCTGGTCGGCTCA
Organism: Aphyosemion australe; assembly: GCA_006937985.1. Taxonomy (NCBI): domain Eukaryota; kingdom Metazoa; phylum Chordata; class Actinopteri; order Cyprinodontiformes; family Nothobranchiidae; genus Aphyosemion; species Aphyosemion australe. Next base: position 1,192,873 of record SSNS01000128.1, on the reverse strand, counting down.
TGGGTCCCCTGAATGAAGTGTAATGGAGCTGCTAGCTCAGACTAGCTTATACTAACTGCTAGCTCAGACTAGCTGCTAGCTCAGACTATTCAATTAAATTCAGTTTATTTCTATAGCGCAGGTCAGTTCGTTAAGCCAATCAGTAAAAACGTTTCCTATATAAGGAACCCAGCAGATTGCATCAAGACACTGACTGTGTGTTGATACAATCCTCATACTAAGCAAGCATGTAGCGACAGTGGGAAGGAAAACTCCCTTTTAACAGGAAGAAACCTCCAGAGGATCCTGGCTCAGTATGAGCAGCCATCCGCTACGACTCACTGGGGGTTGAGAAGACAGAGCAGGCACACGCAACACACACACACACACACACACACACACACACACACACACACACACACACACATACACACACACCATATAGATCAAGTAGTGTTTCTATGGCTACACTGTGATTTCTTAGTAGAAGTTCTATTTAGTAAGAGAAACTTTATTGTCTTTATCTGACTGAATCTATAATTAATTCAATAGGTGAACTAATAGTAGCACATTCTATGTTAAAGAAAGTAAGATGTAATATCAGGAGAGGGAGAATGTTAGGTGGTTGGCAGCAGTGTGCCAGCCGATGGCCCCCTCCATGAGGCCACCACAGCTCAGCAGAACGCCAGTATAGCTTCTTCTGGGGAGAAAAACACTTAGAGAGAAAATAAAGTTAACAGCTGAAATAACAGGAAATAACGCAATTAGAGAGTGGTGGTAGAAGAGAGTAGCAGAGTGTGGAAAGTGGTCAGTATGTCCTCCAGCAGTCTAAGCCTATAGCAGCATAACTACAGAGATAACTCAGGATAACCTAGCCTTTTAGATGGAGGCATGTGGGAGGCAGGGCCAGGGAGAAAAGTCTTTAACGACTGTAGTCCCCGCTGTGCACTCCACCTCCCTCTGCTCCCCACTCGTCTAAACCTGGGCTAACATCAGAATTTAACCATAAGCCCTATCAAATAGAAAAGTTTTGAGCCTAGTCTTAAAAGTAGACAAGGTGTCTGCCTCACGCACTAACGCTGGGAGCTGGTTCCACAGTAGAGGAGCCTGATAGCTAAAAGATCTGCCTCCCATCCTACTTTTAGATATTCTAGGAACCACCAGTAAACCTGCAGTCTGAGAGCCAAGTGCTCTGTTAGGAACATATGGAACAATCAGATCACTGATGTATGATGGAGCTTGATTATTAAGAGCTTTATATGTGAGAAGGAGGATCTTAAAATCTATTCTGAATTTAACAGGCAGCCAATGTAGGGAAGCTAAAACAGGAGAGATGTGGTCTCTCTTTTTAATTCTCATCAGAACTCTAGCTGCAGCATTTTGGACCAGCTGAAGACTTTTGACTACATTCTGTGGACCTCCTGATAGTAATGAATTACTGCAGTAATCCAACCTTGAGGTAATAAATGCATGAACCAGTTTTTCAGCATCACTCCTGGAAAGGATGCTTCTAATCTTAGCAATATTCCGAAGGTGGAAAAAGGAAATCCTACAAACCTGTTTAACGTGGGATTTGAATGACATGTCCTGGTCAAAGATTACACCGAGGTTCTTTACTTTGTTCTCGGAGGCTAATTTAATACCATTTAGATCAGGTGACTGACTAAGCAGTTTCCTTTTCTGAGGTTCTGGTCCAAAGATGATAACTTCAGTCTTGTCTGGATTTAACAGCAGAAAGTTTAGAGTCATCCAGATTTTTATGTCTTCAAGACAAGCCTGTAGTCTACCTAACTGATTAGGTTCATCAGGGTTTATGGAAAAATATAAGTGGCTAGATCACACTAGCTGCTAGCTCAGACTAGCTGCTAGATCAGACTAGCGGCTAGATCAGTCTAGCTGCTAGCTCAGACTAGCGGCTAGATCAGACTAGCTGCTAGCTCAGACTAGCTGCTAGATCAGACTAGCGGCTAGATCAGTCTAGCTGCTAGCTCAGACTAGCGGCTAGATCAGACTAGCTGCTAGCTCAGACTAGCGGCTAGATCAGACTAGCGGCTAGCTCAGACTAGGGGCTAGCTCAGACTAGCGGCTAGATCAGACTAGCTGCTAGATCAGACTAGCGGCTAGATCAGACTAGCGGCTAGATCAGACTAGCGCCTTGGTCAGACTAGCTGCTAGCTCAGACTAGCAGCTAGATCAGACTAGGGGCTAGATCAGACTAGCTGCTAGCTCAGACTAGCTGCTAGCTCAGACTAGATGCTAGATCAGACTAGGGGCTAGATCAGACTAGCTGCTAGCTCAGACTAGCTGCTAGCTCAGACTAGATGCTAGATCAGACTAGCTGCTAGCTCAGACTAGCGGCTAGATCAGACTAGCTGCTAGCTCAGACTAGCTGCTAGCTCAGACTAGCAGCTAGATCAGACTAGCTGCTAGCTCAGAGTAACTGCTCATCAGTCCATGAGCTCTTTCTCTGAATGAAGGCTGTCTATGAAACCAGGAAGATAGAAATTATTTAGAACATTTTCACAGAAACACTTTTGAATGTCTGAAAGCCCTCTCACAGTGAAGTCGGACTGCAATAATGAATTATCGTTGTTTCAGGGGTCTAGTATGGAGTCTTTGGGCAGGGCCGGGGGGGGGACGAGGAAGACTGGCAGGCAATCAGAGCGATCGGCAGGGTGACGAAGAGTCTATTTTCCTCTTGACTGACCTTTATTTCTGCCCCACTGCGAGAGCTGGATCCTTCATTGATCCACCCGCTTGAAGACTCCCACCATCAGCACCATGAAGCTCCGCCCCCTTTTTGAGGCCCGTTCTGATGGGATGGCCGTTTGGCCAGAGTCAGCGTGAGATAAAGCTAATGTCATTAAGTTGTTGAGTCTGATATGTGAGGCTGATGAAGGAGACGGCGGAGCCGGACGAGTCGTGTTAACGTCCTGCTGATAAGTGGAGGATAATGTGTTGGTTGTCCTTCACCTTGCTGCTCTCTCTAAGCTGCTGTTTGTGTAATCTTTGCCCTCTCGCTGTTCCAGCCCACATAAATCTGAAGCAGGAGGTAAAATAAAAAGCAGGAGAGCAGGAAATGGAGAATGTGTGGATGTTGGAGGAAAACAGCCATGCATCACGGTGGACAGGTCATTCCAACAGGCCGATGCTGCGTCTGAGCGCTGGAGAGATTAGGGAGGCTAATAACTCCTGAGGGCCGTGTTTTATGTTAATGTGACAGGCCTCGCTGGCTGTTTCTGCTGAGGCGCCGGCTTTGTTGCTCTTAATTTTCCTTTAATGGAGCTTTTGTGTTTGTTTCAATAGTCGGAGCAAAGATTTCAGCCAAATGGAATTAACTTGTCTTTGACGCGGAGGTCGTCCTCTAACATCAAAAGTTGGAAGATGGTGGACTCGCCAGAAGCAAAGGATGGCATGGACAGATACGCCTCTGTGGGTTAAACAGAAAAAGGACAAAAACCTTTCAAATTATTCAGAAAAAATCAAAACTTCTGGCAAAATAAAGTCAAACAAAACCCGTTCACAAGGGCTGGTTTGATGGATTTAAAAGAAACGTCCACGCGGAGAATGAATATGATTAATTTATTTACCAAACATTTGCTTAATGTTTAAACGAAGAACGTGTTGAAATTAATTTAAGAAAAACTTAAATTCTTAAAAATTCACTGAGAAAAATGAAAAATGCCCTTTTTTACTTCTACTGTGTGAAATGGGATGCATGTTAGAATTCTGATGAGTGGAGGTTAAGTTCAGATTTGGGAATGACCTTCAGGTTTAAAACCAGATTACTGATGTGAGAAAATCCGTCCTGAAGCCAAAGATTTCATACCTCAGTGTTCTCATGGACTTTAGTTCTCTAACAGGATTAGAACGTTCCTCAGAAACCTTCTGTATGGAAGCATTAACATGTTCTAAATAACAACACAACCATGGGAGTCTGGATTAAATGATTAGATTACAGAGAGAAAGTTTCACCCTAAAGGTGAAACTAATGACGGGTTTGTTGAGACGAGTCGTCCTTCACAGCGTTGGAGCTTTATTTCACAACCACAGTCTGACTGGACAGTGACCCAAGAAGCCTTCTTAATACATACGTGAGAAGACCTTTAGATAAGCAGGACGTGGAGTCTCCACACACATGAACTGAATCCCGGCCAGCAGGCCACACGTTTTAGTCGATTCTGGCAGCTAAAAGTTTCTGAACCAAAGACGAATGATCCTGCAAAAGTACGGAACCCTCTTAATGACACAGAAACTCAGAAAACATCTGCTGCCTGATTTCAGATAACATTATTTTTACTGGAACTGATAACATTACATGTACTAAACCGGACGTTGGCTCCAGTAAAACACGTCTCTGTAGCAACAGAGACTCCAGTACTAACAACACTTCCGACCTCTGACCTTTCAGCCTACAGCACTAATCTATGAGACAGACTCGTTCCAGGCAGAGCCAGATATTTTATTAGTTATAATTGTGATGATTCTGGCTACAGCTGATGAAAACCCCACATTCATCTCAGACAGTCAGAATATCGTGAACAGTGTCACACCCTGATCAGCTGATGAATCCAGGGTTCCTGAGCCTTTAGATGGTCTCGCAGTCTGAGCTGGATGACTGCCATTAATGGACTTTTGCACCTGATTCTGAACCTGGTTTATTAAAATGAAAAAACAAAATTCAGATGAACAAAACTATTAAGAGGAAATGATGGATTATCAGGTTTTGACTGAGTTGGTTGAGCTGATTTTGGTCTGAGATAAAACTCCTTTTGATCCTTAGAGGAAACGTTTAGCTAACTGGCCTAATGAACCGAGCTCAGTGGGAATGCTAACTTTGGGAATGAGGCGACTCTGGTTTGATGCTTTATAAATAAACTGAATTGAGATCATAAATATGACCTCATGAAAATAAAACTAAGATAGAATCTGATTATTTATCTTGGTGATATTCCAGGTGAATAATCTCCCCTCCGTCTCTCTGAGGATCATCGGATCTGTTTTTCCATCTTTACGTCTGGAATTCTGCAGCTCCTGGTTCTCATGTCCTCTCCGCCTCTCCTTCACCCTTTCTTACCTCAGCTGTTTCTCTGAGCACCTCCTAAGCTGGAGCCCACCCCTCCTGCTCCTCCTCCTCCGCTCCACGCTCCCTCTCTCTCACACTCCGGGATCAGGATCCTTGCTGCTCTCTTCATTAAGAGCTGAGAGGATCTGGACGGATACGTGGAGGGAGCAAAGGGGTTTTTTTTAACTGAGATGTGATTTAAAGGAATTATTTAATCTTCTGGAAGAATGAAAAAAGAAGAAGAAGCTGAGATGTTCCACCAGTGATCCGTTGGATTTAGGAGTTTCTGTTCTATGACCTGGCTGATGATGTGTTTCATGATCATTCCTGAAGATAGAAACGGTAAAGCATCTGGAGAATCCAGCTGCTGCAGCTAATCTACAGCTTCCAGGAGGAGGAGGAAGATGCAGGAGGTCTTCAGCATCCCGGCTCTCTGAGGACCGTCTATGGTTCTGATTCTCTGCAGGATTTTTATTCCCTTTAGTTCTCCCGGCTCAGAGGGGAATGTGTGTGAAGAGTTTGGAAACATGCGGGTCCCACAGATTAATAATCTGTGTTGTTTCCTCCATCATGAGATTATTTCTCTGCAGTGAGACACTTTAAATCATCTCCACCATGAGCCTGAATGGTGCTGTTGCTGTAAGAAGTTCCTTAAAGCCCGGATCAGGTCAGATTCCCAGACTGACGGTCCTCTTCCAGAGCGCCTGGATTAGCTGGCTGATTCTGGGATGCATCTCTGCAGCAGCAAAGAGCTCGTCGCCATCAGGACGGGTTTTAATCTCTAAGAGTCTCATGGGAGCTCAGGAGGGGTCGGACTCAGAGCAGTACTCCGATCTGCTCCGGTCTTCATCCACCTCCATTCACAGGTCACCAGCTACTCTGAAGGGAGGTCACGGTGAGTGGAGGAGCTTCAGGCTGAAGGCTTAGTATGTAAATGGGATTAGAAAGCTGCACAAATAATCCCAACCTGGATCAGAAAGATGTTTCAGATTTAATCTCAGATTGAGATTGAGATGTTTGTCCAACGGAACCCAAGTTCCTCCATGAAGGTCTGCTTGAGTCTCTGCCTGAGGTGGTCAGAACCTCTGAAGGATTACATCTCTGATGTGTTTCTCTACAGGTCCGTGTCACTTTATGATAAATAATACAATTAATATCAGAGTTCCACCTTCACCCTGTCCTTAGAGCGACACCTAGTGGCTGTTTCAGGCGCTGCAGCCCTGCTGAAGGAGATCATGCAGCAAATATATAAATATATGCACACATGGATGAGAACATGCAACAACTCCAGACGTTCCAGCTCACCCTGAAGGGTGACCCGTGTGGTTTAGATCAGCTGTTCTGAGGTTGGACTGCTTCTGAAAGACCTCAGGTCCCCTCCAGGTTTAACGTTGGTTCTTCATCTTTAACATAAATGAAACTCAACATGCTGCAGCAGCACCAACCACAAGTGGCAAGACTGCCCCCTGGTGGCAGCTACAGGCTGTGCTCCAACTCCTCCAAAATAAAACTGGCTTTATTTTCAGGCTTTTGTTGTGAACCCGATTTTAGCTTCATGTTCTTATAGCTATGGTTTCTGTCTGATGTCCAAAATGAAACTAGTTCACATAAAATACATTATTAATAATTTAATTCAGTTTATTTATAAAGCGCCAAATCACAACGAGTCGTCTCAAGTCACTTCACTAAGTAAACATTCCAACTGAACCCACTTATCCGTGCATTGAGTTCAGGTCATTGTGTCAATTAGTAAAATGTTTCCTATGCAAGGAACCCAGCAGGTTGCATCGAGTCACTGACTTGTTGTGTCAGAGACTTTACAGCAATCCTCATACTAAGCAAGCATGTAGCGACAGTGGAGAGGAAAACTCCCTTTAACAGGAAGAAACCTCCAACAGAACCTGGATCAGTATGAGCAGCCGTCTGTCACGACTCACTGGGGGTTGAGAAGACAGAGCAGACACACACACACACACACACACACACACACTGGTGGTGATGAGCTACATCATAGCCACAGCTGCCCAAGTGTCTTAAGAACCTGGAAGTGGGTCGTAACGTTCTGGTCGGTTTCTGCTGCCTTCAGCTGGAACCACCTACATCTTTGGGAAAGGAGGAGGTCTCATCACCTTCAACTGGCCGGCCAACGAGAGACCGAGCACCAGGACCGACAGGCTGACCGTTGGCTTCAGCACCTCCCTGAAAGACGGGATCCTGGTCCGGATAGACAGCGCTCCTGGTCTGGGGGACTACATGATGCTGCACATAGTGAGTACTCAGATTATGTCGTTAATCCCAAAGACAGCAGATACAACAAGAACAGAGAAGGACCCACAATGGCCCCTTGGGGCACACCACATAAGAGCTGTGCATAAGGAATTCCCTGTTACCTAATTCCTGGGATGAGATTTCTGGAGATTATTTATAATTCTTTTAAATAGATTTTTTTTCCTGTATTGTTGAAAAAAGACGCCTAAATTATAAGATATCAGATTTTTAAAGATCACTTTTTATTTTCCACCTAAAACATAAAAATACTTCTACATCCTCAAAAACATTTTTGTTTTCCCATTTCAGCAACAAGGGAAGATCGGAGTGACGTTCAACATCGGCACCGAGGACATCAGCGTGCAGGAGAGCAGTACCCCAGTGAATGATGGGAAATATCACGTAGTCCGCTTCACCAGGAATGGAGGCAACGCCACGCTGCAGGTGGACAACTGGTCCATCAACGAACACTTCCCAACCGGTATGATGACATCACCGGATGGTTTTAGTGTCACGTGGTTGGAATTCAGCGTTATTCCTCACTAAGTAGGATGTTTTCTGACAATTATTACCTGTGTTTGAGGAATTACACTTATAATCCATATTCTAGAATCAATAATCTAAAGGCAGTAATCTATAGGCTAAAATCTATAGGCTATAATCTATAGGCTAAAATTTATAAAGAATAATCTATAGATTACAATCTATAACAATATAATCTCTATAGACTATAATCTCTGTAGGCTATAATATTATAAACTATCATCTATAATCTACAGGCTATAATCTAGCTATTGGCTGCAATCTGATCAATAACCTACAGGCTATAATGTATCATCAATAGGCTATAATCTGTAATCTATAGACCATAATCTATAATCTATAGGCTGGAAACTGTATTATAGAGACTATAATCTATAGGCCATAATCTATAATCTATAGGCCATAATCTATAATCTATAGGCTGGAAACTGTATTTTATAGACTATAATCTATAGGCCATAATCTATAATCTATAGGCTATAATCTATAGGCTGGAAACTGTATTATAGAGACTATAATCTATAGGCCATAATCTATAATCTATAGGCCATAATCTATAATCTATAGGCCATAATCTATAATCTATAGGCTGGAAACTGTATTTTATAGACTATAATCTATAGGCTATAATCTATAATCTCATGTATAATCTATTTATTAATGGTGTTAAAAGATGTTGATGTTATTTACAGAAAACAGAAAATAAAAACAAATAAACTGGATATTTAGCAGAAGCTGCTAAATCATTGCAGATTATTATTAAGATAAAAGCAGGATTACAGCGAGAGATTATTCTGAAAAGCTCAGATCGTCTCTGGAAGACTTCAGCATCCTGGTGTCTGATGCACCGCTGGACACTATTGGTCCTGTGGTTCTGGTTCTTCTGTGGTTCTGTGTGGACCAGTCTGATGACCGGCGCCACTTCCAGGTGTTGGATTAAGGAGTAGACGAGTCCAGCTGGAATAAAGATGGACATGATCATTTGAGTTATTTTGTCAGAATAATTCCGGCGCTGCGTTAGAGCGTCCACACAGATGAGCAGATAGGTCCCTCGAGGCGAGTCAGGAGTCCTGGTCCAGTTCTGGTCTCCATGTCCCGGTCTCGGTGATCCCAGACGGATCCAGTTTTTAAACTGTAGAGCTTCATTAATGCAGACTAAACACATCCCTGAAGCTCAGCCTGAGGGTGGTTCAGACCTGGTCCACCTCACAGATGTTCTGCTCACGTTGCTGGAGATCCGGGTCAGAGCTGGACTGTCATAGTCGGAGAGTAAAAGCCTAAAGGCTGAGCAGGACTCCGGGTCTGGACCTGAAGATCTGGTCCAGGTCTCGGACCCTCCAGTCTCTCAGGATTGTAAACCAGCTCCCATCCATGAAGCTCTCACCTCAGTTTAGAAGCTGTAATCTGTAATCTCCTGTTTACATGGAGAAAGCTCCTCAGGTCAGATGATTTCAGTTCATTTTAAACCAGAACAGAATTTAATCCACGCTGGATTAAAGACAACAACCAACAGGAAGTGAGAGAGGGGCGAGCAAAGGTTTCTTCTGGGTTAGAACTAAAACGCTGATGGTGTCTGTGGCAGAGTGGGATTAATAATCCGGTTAAGTGGATTAAAAATGTTTTAAAGTTGAACGAAGGTCTAAAACCGTTCTAACCTTCTGCTGATGTTCATGTTTTCTGCTGCTGACGTGACCCTGATGATGAATAAATGTTTTTATAAATGTCTTCTTAAACTTCAAAGGGAACAGCGACATTGAACGCTATCAAACGGCCAATAAGAAAATTCCTTTCAAATATGTCCGACCGGTAGAAGAATGGCTGCAGGAGAAAGGTAACCACACCTGAACTTCTTCTCCTTCTGTCACATTCAGATGTTTGAAGCATGTTTCAGGAGATCGTGCATGGATGTAAGAAAGCTGTTACATAAAACACATCATGGAAAATTAATCCAGTTTATCCACAAACAATGATGGCAGAAGTTTCAGATGTTTTTATGGGTTCAGTCACCAGCCCCAACGTCACACTGAACTTTAAGTTCAACTTAGCGTCTGATTCTTGTTCATTCGGGTCCCGGGGGGTGCATCCTCAGCAGAAACACCTGGAAGAACCACGGCAGGAACCCTGGGAGGAACACCAGCTAGAACCCCAGAAGGAACACCAGAAGGAACCCAGGCAGGAACCCTAGGAGGACCACAAGAAAGAACCTCGGCAGGTACCCTGGGAGGAACACCAGCAGGAACACCAGGAAGAACCCAGGCAGAAACCCTGGGAGGAACACCAGCAGGAACTCCAGGAAGAACCCTCGCAGGAACCCTAGGAGGACCACAAGGAAGAACCTCGGCAGGTACTCCAGGAAATACCTCAGCAGGAACCCTGGGAGGAACACCAGCTAAACCCCAGAAGGAACACCAGAAGGAACCCAGGCAGGAACCCTAGGAGGAAGAACCTCGGCAGGAACTCCAGGAAATACCTCAGCAGGTACCCTGGGAGGAACACCAGCAGGAACACCAGGAAGAACCCAGGCAGGAACCCTGGGAGGAACACCAGCAGGAATTCCAGGAAGAACCCCGGCAGGAACCCAAGCCACCTACAGCAGTCAGTCCATAGATGCATGTGTCAACCCAAGGTGTCCTTCTAGAAGGACACATCCCCCAGAAGGTATTCTGACCATCAGCTGGCACCTCCCAACATGGAGGAGCAGCGATTCTTCTCCAAGCTCCTCCTGAACGTTGACTCTCTCAGACTGAACCCGTCCAGCCAGCAGAGGAAACCCAATCATTGAAGGTTGGAGCATCTCCTTCCTGGCTGTGCTCCATCTCTACCACAACATCTCCCCGCCGCCCACCCCCAACACACACACAATACCCTGAGATACCTAAACTCCTCCCCCTGGGGCCGGACCTCCCACCTGACCTGGAAGTGACCATGAACCCTTGTTGAGAACCTCAGATCTGGAGAACTTTAGAACATGAAGCAGAATTCTTTCTCTTTGCTTTCTTCACACACCTCCTGTTCATGAATGTTAGCTTTACCACCGTGAAGACGTGGTTGTTAGTTCTGATAACTTCTGACCGCCGGCGTCTCTTTCAGGACGACAGCTGACCATTTTCAACACTCAAGCGACGATCACAGTCGGGGGCGGCGACCGCGGCCGACCTTTCCAGGGTCAGCTGTCGGGCCTTTATTACAATGGTCTCAAAGTGTTAAAGATGGCCGCCGAAGCCAACCCCAACATCAAGGTCAACGGCAGCGTGAGGCTGGTGGGGGACGTGCCCACTGGGGCCGGGTCCGCCAGAACCACGGCCATGCCTCCAGACATGTCCACCACCTTCATGGAGACCACCACCATGATGTCCACCACCACCACCCGGAAGCACAGATCCTCCTCCACCGTGCAGGTAGGAACGGACTTCTGGAGCACCTGGTTCCCGGGATGGGATCAGGACACCTTCCTGTTCCTCCCGTCTCACGTCTGTGTGTCTCCTCTGTTTTCTCTGAACTCTCGATGACCACTGCTCTGCCCAAGAAGCACACAACCGACGACATTGTGTCCTCGGCGGAGTGTTCGAGCGACGACGAAGACCTGGACGACTGTGACACCAACCATCCAGGTGGGCTAGGTTAGTTTGCATTCGCTTGCTTTCTTTGTGCTTCCACTCATCTGCAGCAGAGGATGGGAGCATCCTCAGAGCATCACCCCCCCATGGTTAGACAAAGTGTAACGTCATGGAACAGCAGAGTAGGCGGAGCCAGTAGGTGACAGGAAAACTGGATTATTGACCACATGTGGAAACATCTGCAGACAGGAGGTTAGCCTGATGCTAGCTGAGCTACACTTGCACATGGGGCTTTCTAACGTGGTTAACATGGTTACTAGGACACATACAAATGTTGGCGGCTGACAATGACGGCTACGATATTTCAAAATAAAAGCACCAAATTTGTATGAAGGTGAACCATGTTCTCTGCTCTGATGCTGCTAAATGTGTTGCATCACGTTTCAGATCATCGCGCCTGCACTTCACCGCTCCTCAGTTCTTTATTGTTTTTAGGAATAATGACTGTTGTCTCCAGATTACATCCAAGTCTTATTTATTCTGTTGCCATCTGTGTTTTTCCTTTATTTTATTTCCACCTAGAGGCTTGCATCGGTACATGTGATAGAGAACAGATATCATTGAATTTCTGTGTACAGGTTTTTCTTTCTTTGGGTCATACTTTTGCTTTTAGGTGTACTCGTGATTCTGTCTCTTTGTATCCAAATCTTGATCAAAATCAATTCAAAAATGTCCCTTTAGTTTGAAAGGATTTGGGAATCTTCCTGCAGCATCAGCGTGATCTACGTTTTAATGAGCGACTTTTATCAGCGCTTACTGAGAAGGTGTTTTAGCTCAAACTCACTGAGGTTAATATTTAGCCTTCTGGCTGTGAGAGACTTTTTATATTAAAGTCTCAGTCGTGTGTTTTTGCAGAACAAACCTTTATACTGCGTCCAGGTTCAGTTGAAGGTTTTCATTCTTCTCCTGAAGGTCATTCCCAAATGTTTTCAAAGCGGATGTGAGGTATCGAGGTTTCCAACGGTGCTGTTTAGCCTGAGATTCATGGGGATTTGTGAAGAAAGACAAAGACAGGGCCCCAGTCATCCAGTCATGTGTTTACACAGAAATTCACTCCATCCTAACCCCGACATCAGCTGCATGCCTTCAGTTTGGTCTTCAGATTTGATTTGAGTTTGAAAAGTCAATGCTATTTCCTGGTGTTTGTCTGGTTTTGGGATATTTTCTCACCCAGATCTCATTCCCGTCTGTTTGCTGATTTTTCCCAAAATGCGTTTTTTTTTTTGTTTTTTGGCCTCATGGTTTGTGGCACGGCGTGTTGGAGGGTGAAAACCGTTCCTGGGTCATCATGTGGCTTCGAGTCCTGCAGCTGCTTTTATTTTGAAAATGAAAAACATTTTCATGCTGTCTGTTTTACTTCATTTTATTTTCCAGCTGAAGAGCTAAAGATCCAAAGTCTTTTAACCTATAAGATGGCATGAAACCGTTTTCTTTTAATTTCCATACTAAACCATCGGTTTGTTCCGCTGAATTTAGGTTTATTTATTTCAGTTTTGCATGTTTTTTAAAATGTTTTAACACCACGATTCACCTTGTTTTTATTTTTATCTGTATTTGTGTTGAAGTCGTGAGACATTTTTTGCGGTCGCAGCGTCATCAAACCGCCTGGTTTTCTCCACACTTTTTATTTGTAAGTAGGTTTGTTTGGAGAAGTGATTCTGTTCTCTGTGCTCAACCTTTCTGTTTCCTCCATGACTTTCATAAGATGGCAAACGAAATCTACACTTTCTGATTCAGAGCATCTCACGTTTACACAGATTATAGTATTGTTCAAGTCAGACCTACTTTTAGTATTTAGAGGATTTTAATTAAAAATAATATATCTATATCTATATAGATATATAACATACATACCTGTATTTATGTGAGTAGTTATAGTTAATTTGAAGATTAAATTAAACTTTTAAACCTAAAAACTCAAAAGAAAAACTAACGGTAATATCCCAGCAGTGTCTCAGGAGGACATAATAATATGATAAAACCCAAATAAACTCTCTAAATAACACAACATGTTTCCATGAACCAAATTATTTTGCTGATATTAAAACAAAAGTATTTTCAGATTCTAAAACCAGGTTTAGGTGAATAAAAGGGTGAATTCAGCTGATTGACGATGTTAAAACTAGTTTCTAATCAGCCCTGCATCACCAGCTGTTTTACATAAACTAGAGGACTTGAGCAAAGCAGCGTGCCATCTTATGAAATCCTTTTCTGATTCATCAACAACATGAGAGCCAACATGCTGACTCAGCAGGTTTAAAGCTGATATCCTCAACTTTTCACTGGAGAAAAACACTAAAACTCACTTCCTGTTCTGGTCTGAATAAACACAAACAGGTTCTGCTGATATTAAAAAATCTTACATTATCATTATTATTATTATTATTATTGCTATTGTTATTATTACTTTATTATTATCATTATTATTATTGTTATTATTATTATTATTATTATTATTATTATTATTATTGTTATTATTATTTTATTATTATTATCATTATTATTTATATTTCTATTGTTATTATTATTTTATTATTATTATTTTATTTTTATTATTATTGTTGTTGTTGTTATTATATTATTATTATTATTATTATTGTTATTATTATTTCATTATTATTATCATTGTTATTATTATTATTATTATTATTATTGTTATTATTATTTTATTATTATTATCATTATTATTTATATTTCTATTGTTATTATTATTTTATTATTATTATTTTATTTTTATTATTATTGTTGTTGTTGTTATTATATTATTATTATTATTATTATTGTTATTATTATTTCATTATTATTATCATTGTTATTATTATTATTATTATTATTATTGTTATTATTATTTTATTATTATTATCATTATTATTTATATTTCTATTGTTATTATTATTTTATTATTATTATTTTATTTTTATTATTATTGTTGTTGTTGTTATTATATTATTATTATTATTATTATTGTTATTATTATTTCATTATTATTATCATTGTTATTATTATTATTATTATTATTATTGTTATTATTATTTTATTATTATTATCATTATTATTTATATTTCTATTGTTATTATTATTTTATTATTATTATTTTATTTTTATTATTATTGTTGTTGTTGTTATTATATTATTATTATTATTATTATTGTTATTAATATGGCCATGGGTCATCTACTGCCCAAAAAATGAATGGGAGCTATTAGTTTATATATTATCATTAGTTTTTCTCCAAATTAATAAAAAAAAACATTAAAGATTTAAACATACATCTTTTTGTTCTTGTTTAAAGTGTTAAAAGTTTAAAGTTTAAAAACCTCCAGGGTAAGGGTTAGGGTTAGGGCCAGGGTTAGGGTTAGGGCCAGGGTTAGGGGTAGGGCCAGGGTTAGGGCCAGGGTTAGGGGTAGGGCCAGGGTTAGGGTTAGGGCCAGAGGTAGGGGTAGGGTTAGGGCCAGGGTTAGGGCCAGGTTTAGGGGTAGGGGTACGGTTAGGGTTAGGGCCAGGGGTAGGGCCAGGGTTAGGGGTAGGGGTACGGTTAGGATTAGGGCCAGGGGTAGGGCCAGGGTTAGGGGTAGGGTTAGGACCAGGGTTAGGGGTAGGGGTAGGGTTAGGGCCAGGGGTAGGGGTAGGGTTAGGGCCAGGGTTAGGGGTAGGGGTAGGGCCAGGGGTAGGGTTAGGGCCAGGGTTAGGGGTTGGTGTAGGGCCAGGGTTAGGGGTAGGGGTAGAGTTAGGGCCAGGGTTAGGGGTAGGGCCAGGGTTAGGGTTAGGGCCAGGGTTAGGGGTATGGTTAAAATTCAACCTTTTTTTTAGGTAATTTCTCAGCTGTTTAGGGAAAAAATAATTCCCGTCTCTGTTTTTATCCCATCTAAAGGCACGTGTAGCTTAGAGCGCCACCTGCTGCTTCAGATTCCTGACCTCCAGCTGATGGAGGAAACATTTTCCAAACATTTAAATGTTTCCAGATTGGAAAAGTTGGAGAAGAAAGTTGAACAAAGGGTCTGTTTATGAAATAAAACGCTGCGGGAACTAAAGTAATCATTAAAGGCGGATGTCGTCTCTGCTCTGCTTCCTGGTGAACTTCAGAGGGAATTCCCTCTTCTCAGTCCGGGTTTGTTCTTGAGGAATTCTGTTATCTGTTATGGTTTTTCCGTCATGTGAGACGGTTCGTTTTACTGCATCAGAACTAATTTGTGTGTCTGAATAAACCTGACCCCGTCCTGGATATCAGCTTTACCTCTGACTCGGATTGAAATCCTGTTACTTTGAGACCATCCGAGTCGTGTTTTGTGTCTGACTTCTGTTGCTCGTCCCCTCTCAGGTCATGTGAAGCTGTGTCCCAATTGCATAAGAAGGTTTAAAGGCTTTCCTTCATTGTTTCTGTGTCACAGTTCAGCAGCAGGCAGAAGCAGCTGCACGCGTTGCATCAGGACGGCTTTTCCTGCCAGAACAAGCTGTTGCATTAACCGTTTATTTGTTTTATGGGATTGGGACACAGAGTCCGTCTCCTGCTCTCCTCACATCGCTCAGTCAGTCCCACCAGTTTGCTGTGTTGTTTCTTTTCTACTTTCCCTAAATGCAACTTACTTTAAGCATGCATCAACATCCTGCAGAGCGACTAAAACCAAACCAAAAGACAGTGGTGAAAACCCATCCTCAGCAGTACCGTCTCCCTCTCAAACACCCAGACTGCACGGCCGGCTCGTGTTTAGGAACTAACCTGACAGGAAGCACATGAGAGAGGAGCCCGTCCTCCAGTCGGGTGCCTCTCCCATCGGTGTCTGTTTTCTATTGTGTGCATCTGGTTGTAGTGTGTGCAAAATTTTAAATGGCTTTGTTCCTTCATCTTAACATTTTTCATTTGATAGTTTAAACTGGTCATATTTTTTACCCAGTGGATCGCTGGTCCTTTGGTTCTGATTATGTTTTTGGCTCATATGTTTCCTTTTTTTCTCAGATTTTTTCTATATTTTGACTTTTTTTCTGGGTTTGGAACGTCTCTTCAGTGACTAACTTGTGTGTTTCACAAGAAACACCGACGGAGACCAATCCGAGGCTCCTCCTCAAAACACCAAAAACCCACAAGTTAGCGCCTGAAGCTGTTCCACATCCACCTCTCACTTGACAATTTTAGGATTTTTAAAACCTATTTTGACAAACTTGTCCCTGTTTTGACTGTAAGAACGATAAAAACTGAATTGCATGGTGAAGAAGTTGCAGTTTAGGGTTTGTAAGACATGTCAGTGTTAGAGTTCTTCTGTTCTTTTCTGTAGATGGGCATGTATATTGCTCATTGTTTGTATATCCCCATCCCTTCCTTACAGCCAAAAGCTCTAATGCCGCCCGACCGCTTCGTACTGCCTTTACATGGACATGGCAACTGACTTACACTGTCACCCTCATCACCCTCATCTCCTCTGTAGTATGTTCATAGGTCCAACCCCTTCTTCACCTCCTCCCTCGTCTTTAGAAATATTGAAATATTATAAAATCATCCATCCATTCTACACTAAATGAAGCAAAAACTGTTACATGGATAGACTTTAGGCATCACTGAATGGAAAAAATGCAGATTTTTTGTAAAGAAAAGATCACTCATCTACAAGGAAAGAGAAACAAAACATAAAAACAGAATTCTGGTGTTTTTTTGTTCTGTGGTGTGGATGTATGTGCTGTTGCCTCCCTGTACCGTCATGTTTGAAGATAGAACTCATGATAAAAATGATCTTTAACGGTACCCAGTGGATTCTTACTCAGATTTTCCTTTGTAAATTCTTTTCCTCTTGCCTAAATCATGCGGGCAATTTGTTGATGTAAGTTGACTCGACTCCCTCTGTGCATGTCCTGGTTCTGACTGGAACTGCGACTAAAGATGCCGTTTGTGAAACGTCTCGGATCGAGTTTCCAAACTGCCTCTCTGGTCTCTTTGGTGTTTGTGTGAAAGTGAAGGAATGTCGGGAACGACCAGGCTTTCGTTCCCTGGTGCTCGTGAGCGGACGTGTTTGTGTGTCTCCTGCTGTTTTGTTTTAGGTGATGATTTGCATGAATGAGTCCGAACTGCAGCAGATCATTTCCATCCTAACGAGTTTAGAGTTCTCTGGTGACGGAGCTGCTCTTGGCTCAGAGTTAGAGGAGACTTTCCAGCACAGGAAAATTAACCATAAAAAAGAAAAACCTCTGAATTAGTCTTTTATGTGAGATTTGACCCGTCCCAGTAAAATCTGTTCAGACTTACCTGTTTAACTTTTAACTAAAAGGATGATTCTGACTTCATCTCCAAGACTCAGCTCTGCATGAGAACTAAAACCATAATCAGGAGGTTTGAGGTGATCAGGGAGCCGGTCTTCTACACTCAACAGTTTGGATTCGTTCTCAGCTTCACCTGTTGATGACTCATCAAGGTGTGTGGAGCACAACCACTCCTCGTGTTCGTCTGCTTTCTCTGCTCCAACACACCTGAGTGACCTCCTCAGCTGATTGAAGTCAGGTGTGTTGGAGCAGAGCAGCATCTGAAACCTGCAGGAGAGTGGACCACCAGGACCAGGACTGGACCTAACCAGTAAGGGTGGAGCGGTTTGTGTCCCATGATGGTCTGGTCTAGATGCACACGCGTCGTATGTAGCTGCCTTTAGCCAGCAGCAGAAACACACACAGAAGATCTGACCATGCTACAAGTATGGCAAGCTGTTACGTCGTATAATGTGCTCATTGAAATGGCTGCAGCAGGCCATTTGTTTATTTATTAGTTTACCTTTTCCCACACTGGGATTCATCCACCTTTATTTAATATTTCCTCATTAGGAGGAACTTCCTGTTGGACTGGTTACAGATCCGATTGGAGGAAAACTGCAGAGTCATGTGACTTTATTTCATAGTGAAGATGCCAGCTTGTTGTTTTTAATGACTAGCCTTAAATGCTCTTGCTAGTAAGGGTGAAATGAATCCATGACCTGTATACTGATGTAGGTACTGACCCGTGACCCGTATAGTGATGTAGGTACTGACCCGTGACCCGTATACTGATGTAGGTACTGACCCGTGACCCATATATTGATGTAGGCACTGATCTGTGACCCGTATACCGATGTAGGCACTGACCCGTGACCCGTATAGTGATGTAGGCACTGACCCGTGACCCGTATAGTGATGTAGGTTCTGACACGTGACCCGTATACTGATGTAAGTACTGACCCGTGACCCGTATAGTGATGTAGGCACTGACCCATGACCCATATAGTGATGTAGGCACTGACCCGTGACCCGTATACTGATGTAGGTACTGACCCGTTACCTGTATAGTGATGTAGGTACTGACCCACGACCCGTATACTGATGTAGGTACTGACCCGTTACCTGTATAGTGATGTAGGCACTGACCCGTGACCCATATACTGATGTAGGTACTGATCCAGTGACCCGTATAGTGATGTAGGCACTGACCCGTGACCCGTATACTGATGTAGGTACTGACCCGTGACCCGTATACTGATGTAGGTACTGACCCGTTACCTGTATAGTGATGTAGGTACTGACCCGTGACCCGTATACGAATGTAGGTACTGACCCGTTACCCGTAAAGCAGGGGTGCCCAATCCTGGTCCTGGAGGGCCGGTATCCAGCACATTTTAGTGGTTTTCCTGCTCCAACACACTTGATTCAGTGGATGAATCACCTGTGCAGCAGCTCACCAAGCTCTGCAGAAGCCTGCTGATTGAAATCAGGTGTGTTGAAGCAGAGTTAAAACTAAGACATGCTGGATACCGGACCTCCAGGACCAGGATTGGGCACCCCTGCCGTATAGTGATGTAGGTACTGACCCGTGACCCGTATACTGATGTGGGTACTGACCTGTGACCCCAGACCGAGGCCTACCATTACAACTTTTAACAACCACACATCAGGAGGAAAAGGAAACTGCATTTGAACAAACCTGATATTGGCTCCCTGATCACCTCCTAAACTGTTTCAGGTGAATTAAATGGTGTCCAGTTGAATGTTGCTTGTTTTGCGTGTTTTTAATCCTCGTCAGACTTTCTAATCCAACCTGTTTCCTGTTATTGTCGCTGCTTGTTGTTCTCCCTCTCCAGGAGCTGAATTAGTCATCAGATCCATTAGCGCACCCCTGTAGCTCCTCGTGCACCCTTCATTCCCACTCCCTCAACCCACCACCCACTCCTCACCATTATTGAGACCACCAAAGAGTCCTTGTCCAAGGCCACTGAGGCGGGGGTACCTTGCTTGTCGGACCGAGGCAGCGATGATTGTGATGATGATGGCGGTATGGCTCTGGGAAAGCGTTGAAGTCTTACCAGCTCCCACTGACGATGAAGATTTTTACTCAACCTTCTCCTGGGTAACAGCTCAGACCTGGTCTACAGCACGCTTTCAAAGGGACTTTAACGCAAACGCACCCAGGACTTTTAGACCAAACAAACCTTCCATCTTCAGACGCAGTAGGACTACCAACATACCAGTCCTCGCCGACCAGAGCCGCACCACTGCCACCTCTGCCTCCGCCACAAACCTCCACAAAGCTCCGGCTAAACAAATAACCGCAAGCTAAAACCCCAGCCCGACTAGTGTTGCTTCCATTGCCCACATCCTTTGAGGTAGACAGCACCGAGCCGAGGGGCCCATTAATAATCTCCCCAATGTTCCATAATATACCCACAGCACTCCCCACAGAGCCAGGCATCAGGCGAGTCCCGGGGCCCTCGGAGGTGGTCCGTGAATCTAGCAGCACCACCGGGATGGTCATCGGAATAGTGGCGGCCGCAGCCCTGTGTATCCTCATTCTGCTGTACGCCATGTATAAGTACAGGAACAGGGATGAAGGCTCCTACCAGGTGGACGAGAGCCGGAACTACATAACCAACTCCGCTGTGCAGAGCAATGGCGCTGTGATGAAGGACAAACAGCAGAGCCTGAAGAGCAGCAACAAGAGACAGAAAAACAAGGATAAGGAGTACTACGTGTGACTGAGAGACTCGGCTAAGCGCCGATGACAGAGAGAGAGCGAGCGAGAGAGAGAGAACTTTTATTACCAGGTTCCCTGTGAGGAGCTGTGACACATGATGGTATACCATGGAACTTGAATAATCTTATACTGTGCTGAGTAGTTGAACTGATGAGATGTACTGTAACATAAAGCACACTTACTCTTGAGCAAAAAGCTTAATGACAAGGTTAAATAGCAACTTTAGAACCTTTTATCTGGTCAGAGACGTCGTCAGTATAGAAAACCCACGGCATCATCCTCCTAAGTGACTTTTAGAGCTACGTGACCCTCGGCATTCAACAATTATGGGTGGAGATGTTAATTACAGAAGGCTCATTATCTTTCAGCATGTAAGCAACAAGTGAGGGGGGGGGGGGTCAGGCACACAATGGTTGTACAAGTACAAAGAACTCTTGTATCAAAGTATTACAGATTTTTATGGTTTATAAATAATATAAGTGTGGTGTCTTACTTATTTTTGCTTAAAGCAAAAAAAGAGGCAAAAAGAGCAGAAAGACAACTATTTCTGTGTTTTAAAAAAGTGAGCCGATTGCCGAGGGCAGGCCTCATACCATCTGTTTGCTCTGGCATCTAATTCACCACAAGTATTCTCATTGTCTGACGGACACAGTGACTCTCTTTGTGGGAAGAATTTGCCGGTTGTCTTGGTAAGAAGCGCCTGATTGTAAAATGCATGCCATCCTGATTCCACAGTAAGGTACAGTACAGTCAAAGTCCAGTCTAGAGTGTTGAACCTGGATCGTGCTAAAAGACTTGTTCATCTTCAGACCAGGACTTGTTGAACCCCTCAGAAAGGTGTTGCAGACCAACGCCGGCTGGCCGCCGCGGCGGCGTGTCGGTTCATCTCCTGTCGTTCTCTTTTCTACGGCGGCGTTAGGAAGAAGACAAATGCAGTACTACAACACTGTTAACTAATGTGTATACAGAAATAAACCAGATGTTGAAAGTGTCAATTCTATCTGCTGTCACAGTCAGCTGTGTCAAAAAAGAGAAATTTGTTTACATATTTTATTACATGCTATCTGTTGTACTTTGTAGGTAGTAAATTGTACATATACCATGACGGTTGTCATTTTTAGTACCTCTATTGTACAGACTGAAGATATGATTTATCAACAGAGTTCATGATTAAATCTATTAACTGTTAATTTACATAAAGAAGACTTTAACCAGACTGTGGAGAATCATATTGATATTCATAAAGAATAAAATGTATTGTTAGCCTAGAATCTACACAGATGTTTCTAAAGTTGCATGAATATTTAACTACAAATACAAGCTGCCCTCTCTTCTCTACCACGGGGTTCACTGTTTGTGTCTGGTTGCACTTTTTACACAGAGTTATAATAAAAGGATGGGGGGGGGGGTCCATCAGCATCAACCTTTGTTTTATCGCTCGTTTCCGTTATCGACCATCAGGGTTAAAGGGGCGGGGTCTTATTCCTCGGAATCATATTTTCTGTTGCTGCTGTTATTTTTCGCAAAATTTTTCATCCGTTTGATAAATAAAACTTTGTTTTTCCTCTGGAATTATTTTGTTCTCATTGGGGGGGGGAAATGATCCCGCCATTATTAATGGTCTCAGCCCCCTTACGGCATTTCTTTAGATTCCGGGAAGAGCCAACATTTGCTTAGCAGGAAGAACCCACCCACGTAAAGTCCCAAGTCATCGTCACACACTGACCCATCCCCATGGTGGGGAGCAGTGAGCTGCAGCTGTGGCCGCGCTCGGGAACTATTTGGTGGTTTAACCCCCCAATCCAACCCCTTAGTGCTGAGTGTCAAGCGAGGAGGCATTGGGTCCCATTTTTTCAAAGTCTTTGGTATGACCCGACCGGGAATCGAACCCTGATCTCCCAGTCCCGGGGCGGACACTCTACCACTAAGCCACCGGAGCTCTAGCTTAATATGGAAGCCCTAATAGGCCAAAACATCCCAACACTAAATCTTAGAATCATCTTCTGTTAATCTTTGAAAAAAGCTTTTATTTTGTTTTTGCTAAGTTCAGGAATGCAGGCAAAAAAAAAGATGCATAATTTTACTCCTAAATAAAAGATTTATTTAAAAAAAATCCTGTGTAATTTATCTTGCATTTTGTGAATAATTTAAAAAATAAAATCTTAAAAAAATAAACATTTGTCCCAAAATCAGAAAAAAATATTAATTTGATTTGATTTTTTTCTTGTCCTTAAAGGAAAAGTTCGCTTTTTTAGACATTAAGTTTTATGTGTTCCTTCACCCACCCAGTGCTCTGTAAACTTTGACCCATTTCACACACACCCCCCTGCCCAGAGATTTTCAGGGGAGAAGTGATTCAGAAAGGTAGTTCTGGCTAGTTTCGGGGGCGCTTTATCTGCGCCGTTTAGCCTCACAAAAGGATTAGCCTCTGAAAACATGGCTAATTTACATCTCACAAACAAAGAGAAAAAATTTACAACGTCACCTTACAACGGGACTAGTTTTTGTCATTCGTATCCCTGCGCCGCTCTCCGCGGATATTAAACAGCGCTTCGTATGTCAGCTGTTTCACTGCCGAATGCCGAAAACATGTCAGACTCCGTCTCATCTGATGACGAATTTCATTTTAACACTATACCAGATGAAGCAGAAACTTATTTTACTACTAGGATATCTTTATGAGCCAGAGTACACGGATGAAGAATTGCATTTGCTACAAAAAACACACACATCAACACAGATTGTTGACAAAGCTACTGCAGTCTATGATCAACCATCGGTGTAAAGATGATTGCATAAATAATGCGCTAAAATGCGAAGATGATTGCATGAATACGGCGGACATAGCGGAATAAATAATTTTTAAAAAACAAAACTTACCCAGATTTCTGGTACGGCCGAACTCTTCAAAAACAGTCTTTCACTTTTCCCGAACTTTTTCCTGATGTAATCATCCTCTTTGAAGTGTGCACTGCACAAACGAAAGGTTTTGACTCGTTCCAGCCGAGTATCCTTGGAGTAGCCGATTGCTAAAAGCCACTGATGCCTTAGAGAAACGTCCTTAGCAGGAAAAGTGTCAAACCGAAAAGGTGATCCTGTAACATCCTTATTGTTACAACCCGGGAACCTGCGGGTACGCACCATGGCTCGATATGTTTAAGAAAAACTACTTTTAAGTGACTTTAGAAGTTGTTGTTTCACTCATACAGCCAGGATTAGCAGCCAGACACGAGCCCGTTCTAGCTGCTGCGGTGAGCGGCGCAGGGATACGAATGACAAAAAGTAGTCCCGTTGTAAGGTGACGTTGTAAATTTACCCAGCTTTGTTTGTGAGATGTAAATTAGCCATGCTTTCAGAGGCTAATCCTTTTGTGAGGCTAAACGGCGCAGATAAAGCGCCCCCGAAACTAGCCAGAACTACGTTTATGAATCACTTCTCTCCTGAGAATCTCTGAGCAGGGGGGTGTGTGTGAAATGGGTCAAAGTTTACAGAGCACTGGGTGGGTGAAGGAACACATAAAACTTAATGTCTAAAAAAGCGAACTTTTCCTTTAAGGGCTTCCGTACTGATATCATTTTGAGTTCCACCTAATTCAGTTTGTTTGTTTATTCAGTAAAACATAAAAATCAACAGGAGGAAGGTTCTGATTCGTGTTTTCTCTGAAGGTTAAACTAGTAATTATTTCATCATTTATTCAGTTTAACTGAAGCTGATTGGTTTGTTTTTGGTTCTAGATGAAAGAAGTTTTGATGTTTAATATTTGTTTATGTTTGATTTGCTATTCTAGCTTCATAAAAACCTTCCTGCTGATTTTATCAGTTCACCGAACAGCTGATCATCTTAGGAGGCTCCCATCTAAATAATCGCTCATGTTTTTTTATTCAGGCACGGCTTATTAATTATGGTTATTGTTGCCCCGCCTCACCTGCACATCTGGATCAAAGCCTTGATTTTACCTCTGGTGGAGCAGGTTCTGTCTGAGGGTTCTGTGGGTTTGATGCAGCTCATTCGTCTCTTTATGTGTTCCAGCATCACCAAAGGTCTGGCTGGACGCGGCGTGCTTGTGCTTTGCATAAGTAAGAAGACATCCGGTCTCTTGTAAACAGAGGGTGTGACTCTTTTCTGACCACTTTCCAGGGAACTGCTGTTCTAGTTCTGGATTTGTTGTTCCAAATATCAGGTGACAGCTGAGGGAGTTGGACGGAGACAGAAAGGAACAATAATAGCTGAACACTGTGTGGTGGGAGTTTTGTGAGGCAGGTAGGGCGGGGGCCTTCCGGATGCGATGCTTTTTATCCTCCAGCTATTCTTCCTTCCCACACAAACATCCAGCTTTGGGACAAACCCAGAGGTTTTCTCTGTGTTTGTATTTAAATTCTCACAACTTTTGGACTCTTAAATGCTTTTATGTCCTCACTTGTAACAGGACTGATGTTTTCAGGCTCCACCCCCTCCCTCTCTGCTGTGCTTCAGTCAAAAGTCAATCCCCCTTCTGTCCTTAAAGCCGGTTCGACAGAGGGTCTGTGTGTGATATGATGTCAGGAAGAGCCCTTGGTACTCTTCCTGTTGTGTAGTTAACTACTGACACAACAGACCACCTCCAGCTTCAGCAACAAGATGGAAAAAGACAAGAGACTAGCCAGAGAAGGGGAGGATAAAGAGAAGGGCTTTTCCTTTGGTCTAATCTGTCTTTGGTGAGGTGGATGACTGTCTGAGGCTTTAATCCACCATAGCTCTAATGCCAGCAGAAGATCCAAACCTAACCCTGAACCAAATAAACTTATGCTTTAAAATCATCTGGATGATGGATGCTTAGGATCTCTGCAGGATCACGTGGATCTTATGCCCAGTTTATACAAAAACACACAACGCCATCATCCATCAACGTAAGCGCTCCGTGGCGAGGGTGATGGAGACATGACCAACGTTTTAACTTTCTGTCAAAAGCCATGGAGAACGCAAGTCTTTGATTGGTCTCCACTTCCTTTAAAGCTGCTTTAACAAATGTGGAAAACAAATTATTTTAAAACATGTTTTCATGCCTCGTAACAACGCTCTAACATCGTTTAGCTATAAATATGTTGTGGAGATAAAAAAAGACCATAAATAATTAATAAAGTGCTTCTCTCTCATGTGTCTAAGACCTCCACCAATATCACGTTTCAGACCAGAACCAACCACTGGACCATCCGGTTGAACCGCCGCTCTTCCCTGGGTCCTCCACTCATTCCACACTCACGTATTCAGCACCAGAACACCACTGGTGTAAGAGGTTCTCCACCAGTGGCGGCTCGTCCATAGGGGGCGCTAGGGCGCCGCCCCACCAGTCTCACAGGAAGAGGAAGAAGAAGAGAGGAATCACAAAATGTATTTAAAAAAACAAAATTTAAACTAAACGATCTATACACCTTATGGGCTGTAAGTGCTGTGTGTAATCTGCATTTAATTGTAGTTTAATAAAGTTAATACTTTTAACACGGCCGAAACGTCGACGTACTTCCTGTCACGTGTCCTCTCGCGGGCGCAGCAATCTTTACCATTGACTTAATATGGGCTAACTGGCGCATGCGCGCTGGATCCCCAACGACAAGGAATAGGAGAGCTGTTGGGCGCATATGGTTGCGATCGCAAGCAAACGGGGGAGTCTGCTCAGATCAGGAGGAGGATGCTGATTGGTCAGCTCACCCAGCCCAGACAGAACCGGAAATTTCTCCACAGGCTAGTTCACCGTCCTTTGTTGTTGTGGGGCTGCTGCTAACGTTGATTATGGAGAAAACTAGTAGTTTCATCTTTATATCATTGGATTCTACGAACCAAGTGGATTTTTTACTATAAGATGGATTATTTTGACCAGCAAGGTAAGACACAATTTAGCTTTTGACTTCATGAAAATAGCTTTGTTTTGCTTTTAGCAGTCATTGGGTGGTGTTGAGGTAGAAAACGTGGATTCTATCCTTTAAAAGAGCCTCTTCCTGTTTAGTGTGTGTGAGGTTTGCATATATTGGTCAATATGAAGCATGTTTTTGGAACAACTTTGTTGCTAACTTAGCAACAAAGTCCGTCGATTTCAAGTTGTGTGACGCATAAGAATGGTAATTTGGCGTTCCCTAGTGGTGATATGTGGTTAGTGCATCTGAAAAACTGACCTGCAAATGAAGAAAATAACGATCGTTTATATAGCGCCTCTCAAGATAAAAACCATTCACAAGAACTAACATAAAAAAATAAAAATAAAAAAATGCGCCCCACCCAAAAAAAATTCACCAGCCGCCACTGTTCTCCACTCAATAACATCAGAGAAGGAGAAACAGCCGGCTGCTACCACTTCAACTTTAGGATAAACTACCAGAGTCCCAACAAGAAAAACACCATTTGAAGTTACGGACAACAGAAGACGATTGGACCTAGAAAACGGAGACTGGTGGTTAGCACTAGCTCGTTTCCTCTGGCATCGCGGGTTCCTGGTTCAGGCAGCAGCGTCTCAGAGGAGATACCCGAGGGCAGGGGGGAGTGCTACGTGACCGTGTTACCTTGATCTGTAGATTCGCTATAGCAGCTTTAAATTCCTCAACAACACAAAGAAAGACTACCAAAGATATCCAGCAGCAGACACAGAGCAGACTGAAGAACATCTCATGGGAGGAGTCTGATGATGTGAACATTTATAAAAGATGTGCAGCAGGCTTTTAATTGATGGAGGCGACTGCATGAAGAGGTGGAGTCTCTAAAATACATAAACACAATAATAATTACACTATCATGGACCAGAGACATGGCTGGGGGCTACGCCCCCTGTTGTCCTGGCGGGGAATCTTACTCCCAAGAAAACGGAAAGGTCTGAAAGGAAAACATCTCCGTCGATGAGCGGCACGACTCAGCCGCTGAGCTGATGGAAGCTTTAGGCTGTAAGGGGCAGTTAGGGGCCTGACCCTGGCCCATGACCTTGGCATGTTGAGTTACCATGGCGACGTTGTTAGCTACAAACCTTTGCAAAGTTTTAAAGGGAAACAAGACATGTGGCTCCAGCATATTGATGCTTGTACAGATTTAGAGCAATAACAGTTTATGTTTTAGGTCTGAGTGTCTCCAGCTAAGGTGGACGGCCATTATAATGGAGGAGATGCAGACCCTGGACCTACTTGGTGCCAGCTTGGGAAGAGTTCTGAGATAACGTTTCAGTCTTATCTAAATGAAAGTTTCTCTGGATGAAAGCTGACAAAAACCCACGTTTTGAGACGTAATTCAAGAATGTACGTCACAGCTTGTGGCTGCAGGAGCATTTCCATTATACTAGTTTTATGTTTTTCTCCCCCTCTCACGCTCTAGGTCACTAACCCTAACCCTCTCACGCTCTAGGTCACAAGCCCTAACCCTAACCCTCTCATGCTCTAGGTCACTAGCCCTAACCCTAACCCTCTCACGCTCTAGGTCACTAGCCCTAACCCTCTCACGCTCTAGGTCACTAGCCCTAACCCTAACCCTCTCACGCTCTAGGTCACTAGCCCTAACCCTAACCCTCTCACGCTCTAGGTCACTAGCCCCAACCCTAACCCTCTCACGCTCTAGGTCACTAGCCCCAACCCTAACCCTCTCACGCTCTAGGTCACTAGCCCTAACCCTAACCCTCTCACGCTCTAGGTCACTAGCCCTAACCCTAACCCTCTCACGCTCTAGGTCACTAGCCCTAACCCTCTCACGCTCTAGGTCACTAGCCCTAACCCTCTCACACTCTAGGTCACTAGCGCTAACCCTCTCACGCTCTAGGTCACTAGCCCTAACCCTCTCACGCTCTAGGTCACTAGCCCTAACCCTCTCACGCTCTAGGTCACTAGCCCTAACCCTAACCCTCTCACGCTCTAGGTCACTAGCCCTAACTCTAACCCTCTCACGCTCTAGGTCACTAGCCCTAACCCTCTCACGCTCTAGGTCACTAGTCCTAACCCTCAGCTGCAGCTCACCGCTCACCACCATGGGGATGGGTCAAATGTGGAGATGTAATTTCACCAGTGTGTGACGATGACTTGGGACTTTAACTTTAAACCCTGTTGGGACCCACATGGATTGCCCAAATAGATCCCATATGGGGCCCACCTATGTGTGCTGGCTGGGATGCTGGATAATGAGACGAGATGTTCAATCAGCAAATATTCACCTTTATTTCATCATTTTTCTTTTTAAACATATAAAAAAATGTTTTACAAAATCCTGATGGAAAACCCACACGCACACACACACACACGCACACACACACACACACACACACACACACACACACACACACACACACCTAAAACAGGTGAGATGAATCGTGATGTTTAGGTGATTTCTATGTTCCAACCAGAGACTGAGTCAGAGACTCTTTCATCAAAGGTTTTCATTCTCACACCTTCATCACTCGGACCGGAGCACTGGAATTCTTTCTCCATGTCCTGGATCCATCCCAACAGCACATCGGTCTTCCTCGTCTTCACATTAAAGGAAAAATAAGTAAGCTTGAAATAAACATGAACGTTTTTACATAAAAGTTTGACCCCCGCTGACCTGGTGTCTCCAGACTCGGAGGACCAAAAACACGTCTGATAAAGTTTATCCATCTAGGAATGATCTGGAAGTTTTGGTCGTTTCATTTATAAAAAAGATTCAGTGATTCTTTCACACTCTGATTTTTTAGTGCAAATAATGAGAAAAAAAATCAAACATGAAATAAAAAATATTAATGCTCTAAAATCCAAAAGGTGCCGTTTAGGGTTGCATTGATTTAAAGTGCATGAAGAGTTTTTAATCCTTGTGGTTTTCCATCCAAGCTCCTTAAGACGCCTCCAGGCACGTTTCTCATGAGGGATAAAATAATTCCTGCTTTCCATCCAGCTGGGAGTTACTTTTGTTTGGGTTTAATTCGTTTGACTCTAAAAGTCTTTGTGATTTTAGGAAGAACTGAAATGATTAACGAGGAAAACCACGAGTAGGATCAGGAATAAGATCTATAAATAAATATAGAAATACGTTTAGCGAGGGAGAAGCTGCAGCAGGTCGGAGAACCCACAACAACAGAATCATGAATCTAAAGCTTCATAAAAGCTCCTGAAGCTGCTAAAAGCGCTGAACGGTGCAGGAAGGATTTGGCCACAGAGTAAAAAAGTCTCTAAATCATTTTAATGTCCCGCTGTTTCCTGCTGCTGGTCACTGGTCATCCTCAGTGGTTCCCAGTTTGTGGAAAGGAGCAGATCCAGAAGAGTTTCTGTTCAGATTTGGATAAAATGCTGAAAACCTTCTTCTCACAGGTTCGTTTTGTTCTTCTTGACCCCTACCGCCTGCTGTAGCTCTGCTCCAGCCACTGACGCACATCCTTCAGGTTGTAAAAAAACGGTCCCTTCCCCCCCAGGTAGGCGATCTTTCTCTGATGCACGATGCACACTCGTTCATTGGACACGCCGTACGCCACGTTGGCGTTGTTGTCCATGCAGTCGGCCACCAGCTGGCACTGAGGCGGCAGGGAAAAGTGCTCGATCAGCTGGCGGGCGGCTCCCATTCTCTCCTCCAGGTTCTGGTGTTTCCGGAAGCTGAAGGAGCAGGGGCCCATCGGGGGGGCCACCCAGCCGTCGGACGGATGGGCCTCATCGATGTAGACCAGCAGAAAATCAGCCACGTCGCTGAAGTCCTCCACCAGCTGCCGGAAGGCAGGAAGGTGGCTGATGAAGGGGGGTCAGGTGGCCGAGCCAAAGTTCACCACCAGAGGGCGATCTGACGACTCAAAATCCAGGAGGCCGCACTCGTCCAGGGTCTGGATCCTGGAAGCACGAGGGACCGGAGTGCTGCTCCACCAGGGTCCGTCAGGAACCTTCACCACCTTGGAGTTTGGAGCCTCACGGCCGAGTTTCACCTGGACAGGTAAAAATACTGACGGTTACTTTTCAGCAGAACGTTCTCTAGAGGGACTTTTATAAAGTCATGTTGTTCCTTAAACTTGGAATCAGCTGTTTCTAGTTTTCAAACTTCCTGTTTATCATGAACCTCTCATGTTTATTGTCTGAAGAAGCAGAAGTGAAATATTCCTGACAAACATCCTGCAGCAACACATCCGGTTTGGATTCTGGATCACGAGAGGAGCTCCTGAGATCCACAGAAAGCTGGAAACACTGAAGTTTGGGACAGATTCTCACTGGAAGGGAAGACAAACTTCAAAGGATCTCACATTTAGAATCTACAGAATGGCTTTACGCCGGTGTTTATAATAAAATTCCAGATGTGGCATTTCATGAGTCGCTGCAAGGCAGAGCAGGCTTAGTGGTCTGAGTGGGAACGCGTCACACAAGCAGGGACTTGATACAGGCGAATACTTTAAGTGTGGGTTTGAGAATCACAACATCGCCATCCAGGATTTATGGCGACAATTATGAGATCAAACCCAGGGGGGAATGTCGCTGGCGCTCAGGGAAAACCTTCCTCCGGCTGCAGCGTGGAGACGTTCTCCAGCAGCAGCAGCACAGTCAGGCTGGAAATCTGCAGGAATTCTGTCACTTTATCAGGAACTATTTCTGCTTTCCAGGTTTTGGAACCTGTGGGATGAAGGCGAATCCCAAACCTCAGAAAAAGGGTTTGGATCTGATGCAGGAATGTGCAAACGCATCATATTAAATCTGTTAACAGAACAGCAGATTTCTGTCAGACTCAAACAAAAACATCAGGAGGACGTTTGCATATTAACGCCGTCTGCAGGGCAGGACATTTGCATCTTTCCAGTTCAAACCCAAGCTTCCCGGTTTGGGTTAGTTCATAACCAGTCCCGGGTCAGATGTGTCGGGTCGGGTCGTTGGTTCAGGATTTGGACCCAGTGGGTTAAAACGTATTCATAATGTTTACTTTTCCTGGACAAGAACAGAACTTTTAATCAACGCTATAATAATAATAATAGTAAAACACACTAATAATAAATTAAATCTGACGTTAAATCTTTAAAACATTTTTAGAAATGATTATTTTCTAACTTTAAGAACATTTAGAAACATTCAGGTTTAAATGAGCTGATTTAAAATAAATGTTCCAGGTGAACAATAAAACTTTGTCTAATTTTCATTTTATTTTATTTTGACACCTTTATACTTTTTTATTTTATCTCTAATGAGAGTTCTGTAATAAAAAAGTGACAATAGCTCTGATTAAACGTGTTTTATGTTTTACTCTGTTTTAATCTGAATAAAATCTCCAAATGGTTCAAACTAAAATAAATCCTTCGATGTGAGAAAATAAAGACTTGTTTTATTTTGTTGGCTGATTTCGGCGCTGCGCCACTTCCTCTCAGGGTTGCGCGTTAGAATCCCGTCCGGACCGGACTGGACCGTACCTGCTTGTGTGCGTCCAGGAGGAAGCTGTTCCAGATGGAGCGCAGCCCTGCGGAGGTCAGCATGCGGCGCCACTCTCCGCAGCCGGCGGAGCGCGAGCGGCGCAGCAGCGTGACGGCGCGCTTCAGCAGAACCACCGAGTCGTAGACGGCCAGGAACAGACAGTTGGAGAAGAACCCGGGCAGGATCTGCAGGGTCACCAGCAGATCTTCACCCCCCATCTTCTCTTCTCAGCTTCCTGCGAGCTTTCACAGACGTTTGACTCCGCGCTGCGCAGACTCGCGGCTCCGGTTCGGTCCCGTCATGCTGTCGGTTCTGCTCCGCACACTGCGCCAGAGCGGGTGCGTCAGGACGGTCTGAGGGGAGGATGGACTTTAATGTTGAGCTTCACAGCTTATCTTTGGAGAGGGATGCTGACGTCATGACCCCCCCCCCCCACACACACACACACACACACACACACACACACACACACACACACCTCTGAAGCACAGACCCAGGTCTGGTTTAGAGGATCTGAAGCTTCTGCAGCAACAATTTGGTGGTTTAAGAACTTCTGTCCTCCAGGAGGTCGGTGGTTCGATACCCGACACACTGGGACGGGTTCAGACCTGTCCCTGGTTCTGTTCTGCTTTCACTTCTGATTTTCATTCATTTGCATTTAATTATGTGGAGTTTCGCTCTCTGATCTCCACACCTGGTTCTGGTTTGTCTGACCTCTGTTTGGGTTTATCTGCTTCCTGTAGAGCTTTAATTAGATTTTTTTCCTCATAATAATATTTTTGTTAACAATTACAATAATAAAAATTAAATAGAAATAATAAGTAAAACAACAATTATACAAATATAACAGTTTAAAGGATTTGGTTGTTAAAATTAAAATTATAAAAGGAACAACAAGATTTACTGATTTTGTTTTTATTATTATTATTATTATTATTATTGCTTTATGGATGTCAGCAGGGAAACATTTCAGTGTATATCTGCACTTCTAGTGTGTCCATGTGTTCCCATTCAGGATCGTTGGCAGATTAGATTGTCATGTAGATTAGAGTATCATCTGCATAAGAGTTTGTACCTATGGCAGGAACCGTTTTGGCCCAAGAATTTGAAAGATCAAAAGCAGAGGACCGAGAACAGAGCCTTGAGGAACGCCTTCCAGTGCTGACGAGCCGCTTCTGACCAGGCAGATAGATGTGCAGAGAGATGAAGAGACTGATGGAGAAGATTCGTGTGAGATGGTAATTAAATCCATTTGGAGGACCAGGAAAGCAGTTATGTGAATTAAAAAGTGGCGTTCAGTGACCAGAAGAATCGTCGTTTTTTACGGAGCTTTGTAGGAGACCACAAAGTGCCGGGAATTACGTTGTTGTGTTGGGATTTCCGATGCATTTTTCAGCATGAACACTGCCTAACTTCTATTCCTTCCACTCTGCTTCACCAGAAACTCTTCCAGTTAAACAAATGCTGGTTGTTTGGCAACATCTGCCGACGTCAATTCCTACCAAGTTACAACCAATCAGCATGAGTTATGTGATGTTCTCATAATCCAGACTGGAAGGTTCTACAGGAGGTCTGATTTATCAGATCCACGCCTGTCTTTAATCTCAGCAAACTCATATTATTCATTTTTAATCTCACCGAAAGGTTTAACTTGGTCTTTTTAAAATCAGTGATCGGCCATAACATTATGACCACCAACAGGTTGTTACTAAAATAATTCCTGATAAGAGGTTTTGCTGCTGATTGGTTAAAACTATCAAGCAGACATTACTAGCTGGTCAAAGAGCTGAAGGATTAAAGAATAACTGGATAGTAAAAAGAAAATGTTATAAAGTAGAGAAAATCATTTATGGTTCTGCTTTAGTTTGTGTTTAAGCTTCGTTTAGCTCCTCGAGACCAGAGACGTTCTGCAACAAGGCCGATAAACAAAAGAATCACCCCCCCGCCCCCCCCGCCCCTCGGCTGGGTCAGCGGGTTCGAATATGGTTCACATCTCCCCACATTCAAGGAATTCAAGTTCTGCAGAACATGTTTGCTTTGGCGGGTCTGCCTGTACCAGACAAATAAGTGAGACTTTGTTCTGTGATTATCCAACTGTTTCACCATCACAGGATGTTCCTCGAATGTTCCTCGAATAATTTGTGGGGTGGGTGGGTGACAGGATGTTATTACCACAGAGGGTCATCACGCCAACCCAAACACCTGCTGAAAGAACAAGAGAACCAGGAAGCTCTGTGTGGACAACACCTTACGGCTTTAACAACAACATCCACCACACGAACCCTTCAGAGTCCAATTAGTGAGCAGAGCTGCACAGAATCAGAACCACGGAAATGCAATACGTTCTTATATCTGCAGCTCTGAGCCGAACAACTCCTCCTCTTGATGTGAAGGTCCAGAAACCTGCTGGACCAGAAACTGGATCCAAACCCATCCCATCACAGAACCAGGCTTTGGACCTGGTGCTGATACCAGTCTGGATCACCTGGAGTCCAATTCTACCAACAAGATCTGGAATCCTGATCCATCTGACCCACATTTCTTCTGAGGTTCTGGTTCATACCAAATGGAGTCCAGAGAAGTTGGTGCTGTCTGGACCGGGTCAACATCTGGGTTTGTCTGATTGTAAACACTTTAAAGGTCCTCTAGCCTGCAAAATCCACATTTTGGAGCTTGTGACCATGTTTTATTATTTCCTCATGACACCCACCCCCAAAGCGGCTTTTGGTCCACACTTGCATTTTCCTAGCCTGGTAATCCATCCTATATATATAGTCTGGCCACGACCCATAGGCAGAGTCGTGGGGCGGGGCTGACATCTTTGTTGTTCCGCTTTGTCACTTCATCTCACCCACCAAACCGGTAGAGCGCTGTGATTGGCCCACCAAGCCGGTAGAGCTCTGTGATTGGCCCACCAAACCGGTAGAGCGCTGCGATTGGCCCACCAAGCCGGTAGAGCTCTGCGATTGGCCCACCAAACCGATAGAGCGCTGCGATTGGCCCACCAAACCGGTGGAGCGTTGTGATTGGCCCACCAAGCCGGTAGAGCTCTGTGATTGGCCCACCAAACCAATAGAGTGCTGCGATTGGCCCACCAAACCGGTAGAGCGCTGTGATTGGCCCACCAAACTGGTAGAGTGCTGTGATTGGCCCACCAAGCCGGTAGAGCTCTGTGATTGACTCACCAAACCGGTAGAGCGTTGTGATTGGCCCACCAAGCCGGTAGAGCTCTGTGATTGGCCCACCAAACCGATAGAGCGCTGCGATTGGCCCACCAAACCGGTAGAGCGCTGTGATTGGCCCACCAAACCGGTAGAGCTCTGTGATTGGCCCACCAAGCCGGTAGAGCTCTGTGATTGGCCCACCAAACCGATAGAGCGCTGCGATTGGCCCACCAAGCCGGTAGAGCGCTGTGATTGCCCCACCAAACTGGTAGAGTGCTGTGATTGGCCCACCAAGCCGGTAGAGCTCTGTGATTGGCTCACCAAACCGGTAGAGCTCTGTGATTGGCTCACCAAACCGGTAGAGCTCTGTGATTGGCTCACCAAGCCGGTAGAGCTCTGTGATTGGCCCGCCAAGCCGGTAGAGCTCTGTGATTGGCCCACCAAGCCGGTAGAGCTCTGTGATTGGCTCACCAAACCGGTAGAGCTCTGTGATTGGCCCACCAAGCCGGTAGAGCTCTGTGATTGGCCCACCAAGCCGGTAGAGCTCTGTGGCAAGACACAAAACTGTTCAGACCTGCTGAGGAGTATGTCTAGACCAACGTGCAAAGCAGGGGCGTGGCTGGGTGGGACATGACGGACTCCAGGTCTGCAGCTGTGTACTATTGTGGAATCCCCATGGGGGAGGCCGGGTTTCATCATTGAAAGGGATGGCTCATGAAAATAACTTATATGATAGAAGATGACATCTCCATAGTGCCAACGGTAATATTTGATCATAAACGGTGTCTATCGTTGCTCTGAAGGTGTAACTTAGCATGACACAGGTCCTTTAATGAAACATGATGTGGTTTTTTAGAGACGTGTCTCAGTGAGACCCAAACAGATGTTAGCTTTCCTGCAAACATAAGATCCTGTTTTGTGTCTGACTGGTTTCCAACATTCCCAGTAAGGTCTAGCATTCCCAACCGGCAGCTTAGAGGTCTCAGGTTTGAATCTGGGTTCTGTATGGAGTTGGCATGTTCTCCACGTGACCCCTGACCCCAAAACTCTGATGTGCTGTGGTCCAGTAAACCCATTCATGACGCTGGCACCATCATTGTCCAGACTGGTGTGGGTACTAGGAAGAGTAGGTCACTGAACAAACCGCTCCATCCTTCCTGATCCACTTCACTGAGTTTTCCTCCCACCTTCTCTTCCAGCTTCCTGCCAGCAGGAAATCATTATTTAACCCTGCTAAACTCCGTTTCTCTGCCATTAAAGTAAAATGCTGATTCATGCTGCCAGCTCCCCTCCCTCTTCTTCTGTTTGCAGCAGCATCACAACACCAAACAGACTCACTTCTGTTGGATTCAGCTGAATAGAATGTTTGTTGTTGTTTAAAATTCCTCATTTAAGAGAACGCTCATGTGAAAAAAGCATTTATGTGACACAAATTTAAGTCGACAAAGCCTCTCGTCCTTTTTTCTCTAACTTGTTACTTTACCACGTCGAGTTTCCAAGTATGGTTAAAATCCTCGGAACGACGTGAATTCGGAGATTAAAGAAACTGGAAAATTCTACCGCACCAAATCCTGATGTGTGCTCATTAAACCAATCAGAGGCTGATAAAACGCTAAAACAGGCTCCGACTCGCTGTTCTGCTCTATCAAATAAAACCATGGAGAAAAACGCTTAGAAAACCCAGGAAACGATGAGGTTCAGGTGAAATTTGTCCAGATGTTTCTACGGAAGCAGCTGTTGCTCACAGCTGTTTGACATCAGTCCTAGCTCTGATGCTAACCCATCGCTAGCCTGACCAGAGAAAATATTTTTATGGTGCTGCTCTCGTTTCCACCCAGATGTGTAGGAAACAGCTGTTTGTTCTAAAGATTGCGTGTTATCAGAGCAGCAGCTCAGATGCAAATGCAGCAGATTCTCAGGTGATATATTGTGGGCAGCAGTAGCTCAGGAGGTAGAGCGGGTTGTCCAGTAATCGGAAGGTTGCAGGTTCGATCCCGGTTCCGGCCAGAGAATGCTGCTGTTGTGTCCTTGGGCAAGACACTTAACCCACCTGGTGGCGGTCGGAGGGACCGGTGGCGCCAGTGCTCGGCAGCCTCGCCTCTGTCAGTGCACCCCAGGGCAGCTGTGGCTACATCGTAGCTCATCCCCACCAGCGTGTGAATGGGTGAATGACTGATTGTGTTGTGAAGTGCCTTGGGGGGTTGTAGAACCCTAAGAAGGCGCTATACAAATACAGGCCATTTACCATATACAGGGCTGCACAGAACAGGTGAGCATGCGCTGCAAAATAATGCATGCAACATTTTCATAGTGTCTTTGGTCCACCTGTTTTAGTTCAATAAAGGCCGACTGTGCATGCTCGTCACAAGCTGGTTCCTGACGCTCTCAGCTGGGGAACTACGACCACCGGGAAACTCGGTGGCCATAGATCCGAACACAATTTGAGCAGTTGTTGAAGCTAGGTGCACCACTGGTTATGGACTCAGGTGAAAATGGAGGAGCATAACCAAATGCTAAACGTGTTTGCAGCTGACTCTGGTTGTTTATTTTCTAATTTTTCTTTCACTTGGTTTCACTTGTTTATGCAAATGTAGATCTCACAGCTCATTTGGTTATAAAACAATCTCCAGCCTGGGCTTTGGAGGTGTGGTGTTAGATGAGCAGGTCCAGAGATCGACTCCTAAAGAACTGGATGTGAACCTAAACCTGGAAGCTTTGTGCTGTTTGTTAGGGTTAGTGGGTTAGGGTTAGTGGGTTAGGGTTAGTGGGTTAGGGTTAGTGGGTTAGGGTTAGTGGGTTAGGGTTAGGGTTAGTGGGTTAGGGTTAGTGGGTTAGGGTTAGTGGGTTAGGGTTAGGGTTAGTGGGTTAGGGTTAGTGGGTTAGGGGTACGGTTAGTGGGTTAGGGTTAGTGGGTTAGGGTTAGTGGGTTAGGGTTAGGGTTAGTAGGTTAGGGTTAGTGGAGGGGGAGGTTTTTGGGGACAGTGGACTACGGGTTCTACAGCACACCCTACAGGTCGGAAGCTGCAACTACAAACACTCAACAATAACATGCCTGCTAATGTTATAGTTTAACTTTTCTAAAACTGATTATATATTTAGAAAAAAGTTGTTAGTCTGTCAAATCCACAGATAAAACTGACGTCTGTTTCAGAACAAAGGATCAATATGTTACTGCGTGGAGAAAAAAAAGGGCGGAGTTTATTAGCACCATGGTCATCCGGTTTAGTTTTTAAGGTAAAGTTTAGCCAAACGTTCTTTTCTCTCCAAACAAAATCATTTTCATCTCACATTTCCAGTTTCTACGTTTTTTCATTGTTTCTAATTAAATTTACAAAATGAGGAAAACGAAGTTCTGAACTTGAAACGTGAAACAAAACGAATCGTTGTTTATTTACTGACTGCTGAGAGTTTCTAAGTGGGGTGCTGGTCCTCACCCGAGTGGGGATGTGTTGACAGAGTGAGTTTTTGCAACATTAAAGGAAGTTATCCTTGAACACGACGTTACGTTTCCGGAACTGTTTGGTTTTCTTTTTAGTCATGGGACTAAAGCCTCGCTCACACCAGGTGCAGTACGGAGGCGGTCCGTTTGTCCGTGCAGCTTCAGAACGGACTGCCGTTCACACTGACTCGTTGGTGTGCTGAACGTCTCCAGATATCTGCTCCCATAGAGCTCCACATGGTTAGAAATGTGAGATACTGTGTTTACAAATAAACCTGTAAAGATAGCGTGACCTTTCACTGTGACCTGATATCTCGTCATTAATAATAAAACTAAAGCCAGCAAAGCAATGGGACACGGGTTTATTATGAAATAAATCAGATGCACCTCGCTGAAGCTCGTCTCACTTCCTGTCTGGCTCCTGACGATCCGCATGCAGCGTTTGGAAAAAAGAGAGTCCATGTATAAACGTTCCGGAGCTCCACCTCCAGATCCGGTGTGAAGGTTCTGACTGGACTCAGTGATTTTTTTAGGTTTGCAGAAGCCGTACGGAAACGGTTCTCTAAAAGGACTCAGTTCTCATCGTTCACAGTGAAGAGTCGTTCAAAAGACTCGATTCGTTCGTCACATCACTTGTTTTTGGAGATTGTTGAGATTTATTTACCATAAACATCTGTTGTGATCAGCAGAACCGAAACAGTTTTACTGACTGTTCTGCTGATCCAGACGTTCACTGATGTTGACCTGAACCTGCTGTAAGCAGAGCAGCAGAGAAACCATAACTCCAGACAGCAACTGAGTCGGTGGCATAACCTTACATAATGTTACAGAGCAGCAGTTCATTCACACCACTGTGTTTGGCTGCATTTTGACCCCGCTGGTGGCTGAACCCGAGCTGCAGAGTAAAACTGACTCACATTTTATCTCCATTCAGCTTTTAGTCAGCCAGTCCAGCATCAACAACACAGACTTAAACAGGAAACTCTGCGTTTACAGCACAGTCCGTCCTCTCTGGCTAAACGTCGGGCACGTTTTAAACACGAGGAGCACAAAACCTCCAGAACGGGTTCAGCTCATTCATCTTTATTTATTGATTAGTTGTAAAATAGAAACTTATTAACTCGGAGCAGCAGACAGGTTCTGGTTCAGGTCGTTTCTGATCACATCTGTGCTCGAGTCCAGTGGTTCCCAGATGTTTTAGCTTCTGACCCACAAACCCACGGCAACAAGCTGCAAACCCAGAAATCACAGAACTAAACAAACAAGAGCAGAAGGAAACATCTCCGGCTCATGCTGTATCAATTATATCAGATGGATAAACGTTCCTTTAGGAATCATTTTTCTGTTTGATTTAATTCCCTGGAATCATATCGGAACACCAGTCCCGACTTTGGGAACCATGCTTTATTCAGTCTGGATCATTTACAACATGAACAGACGAGGATTTCATGATGCAGCTAACCTGAGCTGCAGGTGAGAGAGGCAGAGCAGACGCTAAACAGCAAAAGCTCATCGTGTCTCAGAGACGTCATGAGAAATGTGGTTTGTGTGGCGAGGCGTTCAGGGTCCACCTGTGTGTGTGACCTCTGCAGCATGTACAGGTAAACGTGTACTTCCAGACTCGTGTGTTTCTAATCGGCTGTTGGTTTGGTGAATGAAACCGACCCAGGCATGAAACGGCAGAGCTCACCACGTTCCTCCTTCATGATTTAGCTAAAGACACTTCTTATTTCTGAGATCAGAAGGTTGGATTTAGCAGAGACAGGAAGCTCTCACTGACAGCCGGTACGTTTTCCTCCTCCAGCTCTGTTCCTCAGGATTAAAGGTTTTAGTCAGAAGCTACGATATTAGCTGGATGGTCTTATCACGAGCAGCGCTGCAGTTCACCCAAACATCTGCTGGACTTTAGAACCGCAGCATGTTCTCTTGTTCAGAGCAAAAACACGAGTAGACCCGACTGCTGCTGGACAGCAGAACCAGTCTGAGGTTTTATCTGAGTGATGAGAGCAGAAATACGCCGTGGAAACGTTAAACTGATGCACTGGTGCAGAAGCACCACTCAGAAGGTTCTAGACCCAGTCAGTGACAGAACCGGCCCGCAGAGAGAATAAAAATGTTTGTGTAACATTTTGTTCCAGTGGAATCATCAGAAAGCAAAGCGAGTAAAAAGTTCCATGTGCACGTTGGCGGAGATCATGACAAACGTATTGATCGGTCTGCAAGTGCAGACAGACAGCAAACACCCACAGAAATAGAGACAAGCAGACAGGAAATCAGCACGACAGGTCTGCTTGTTTATTCGCTGTCAATCAGATTTATTTGGTTTAATGTCTGGTCAAAGCGTCCTTCACAGGGAAGTCTTTCTCAATAATCGCTGCTGCTGACCGACACAGAACACACTAGGTTTTACTTTTTACATAGTTAAAATACAATAGAATAGAATAGAATAGAGTTTTTATTTTATTCCCATAATGTCTGTTAGAGGAGAAATGAATATGGTGTCAGGAAATATTTAAATTCCATTTTCAAGGTGGATTTTTTAGAAAAGCTGAACATCGTTAGACATCACTATAGCTGATCAGGGGCATCAGTTATAATAGCCTGTGTTTATTTAATGCCTTCTAGAGTCCTACAACCCCCCAAGGCGCTTTACACCTAACCAGTCATTTCTCCATTCACTCCCCACTGTCCTGGGACTCACTGACAGAGGCGAGGCTGCCGTTCAGGGTTAGGTGTCTTGCCCAAGGGCACAACAACTGTGTCAGACTGAGCAGGGCGAAGCTGCAAACTTCTGGATATGGAGCAGGTGCCTGAATTCTCACCCCCATATATCCCAATATATCAATATTTAATTTTGAATTTTCAAAAAGTGAATATTGATTATATAGATCATCATCAATGGTGCTGAAAAACAAATTATAGGCACATAAAAATAACAGTAATGTATAAAACACCTGGTTAAAGGTTTAGGGATGATAAATGAACAGTTAGACCCTTAAAGATTTCTACTGAGGAAACCTCTCTGACTCCCCTAATAGGTTCCTAAAGGGGGTGTGTGAGCAGAAAAAGCCCCAAACCCTCATGACTTGAATAATTGAACAACCAATAAATACACTGCTCACAAAAATTACAGGAACACTTTTTTTTATTGGGCCTGGCATGAAATCAATGAAACCTGTCTGATAATTTTCTGGTTGATTAAGCAGTAATTATCTCTACTGGCAGCATGAGGCGATTCCTTAACCCTACAGAAGTTGCACAGGTTGTCCAACTTCTCCAGGATGGCACATCCACACGTGCTGCAGCAAGAAGGTTTAATGTGTCTCCCAGCACAATCTCCAGAACATGGAGGAGATTTCAGGAGACTGGCGGTTATTCTCGGAGAGCTGGACAGGGCCGTAGAAGGTCCACAACCCATCAGCAGGACCGATACCTGCTCCTTTGTGCAAGGCGGAACAGGCTGAGCACTGCTCGTGCCCTACAGAATGACCTCCAGAGGGCCACTGGTGTGAATGTCTCTACCCAAACAATCAGGAACAGACTTCATGAAGATGGCCTGAGGGCCCGACGTCCTGTAGTGGGCCCTGTGCTCACTGCCCAGCACCGTAGAGCTCCACTGGCATTTGCTCAAGAACACCAGAATTGGCAAGTCCGCCACTGGTGCCCTGTACTTTTTACAGACGAGAGCAGGTTCACCCTGAGCACCTGTGATAGACGTGAAAGAGTCTGGAGAAGACAAGGAGAACGTTATGCTGCCTGCAACGTCGTTCAACGGTGGGTCAGTGATGGTCTGGGGAGGCATATCCATAGAGGGACGCACAGACCTCTACTGCCTAGGAAATGGTGCTCTGACTGCCATAAGGTATCCAGATGAAATCCTTGAACCCTT
This sequence comes from Aphyosemion australe, assembly GCA_006937985.1. Lineage (NCBI taxonomy): Eukaryota > Metazoa > Chordata > Actinopteri > Cyprinodontiformes > Nothobranchiidae > Aphyosemion > Aphyosemion australe. Next base: position 1,150,593 of record SSNS01000128.1, on the reverse strand, counting down.
TGTCAGACCCTACGCTGATGCAGTAGGTCCTGGTTTTCTCCTAATGCACGACAATGCCCGGCCTCATGTGGCAAGAGTATGCAGGCAGTACCTGGAGGATGAAGGAATTGAAACAATTGTATGTGTGATAAAAAGTTTAAAAAAACATCATGCTATAGTATGTGTGATAAAAATATAAAAAAAACATCAGACTATAGAATGTGTGATAAAATATAAAATATCATCATACTATAGCATGTGTGTTAAAAATAAAATAAAACATCATACTATAGTATGTGTGATAAAAATATAAAAAACATCATACTATAGTATGTGTGATAAAAATATATATAAAACCATCATACTATAGTATGTGCGATAAAAAGTAAAAAAAATCCATCATACTATAGAATATGTGATAAAAAGTAAAAAAAACATCATACTATAGTATGTGTACTAAAAAGTAAAAAAAAAGTCATGCTATAGAATGTGTGATAAAAATATATAAAAACATCATACTATAGTATGTGTGATAAAAATATAAAAAAACCATCATACTATAGTATGTTTGAAAAAAAATTAAAAAACATCATACTATAGTATGTGTGATAAAAATATATATAAAACCATCATACTATAGTATGTGCGATAAAATGTAAAAAAAAAACCCATCATACTATAGTATGTGTGATAAAAAACAAAACAAAACATCATACTATAGTATGTGTGATAAAAAAATATATAAAAACATCATACTATAGTATGTGTGGAAAAAAGTAAAAAAAAACATCATACGTGTGATAAAAAGTAAAAAATTCATCATAATATAGTATGTGTGATAAAAATATTAAAAACCCATCATACTGTGGAATGTGTGATAAAAAGTAAAAAAATCATACTATAGCTTGTGTGATAAAAACTAAAATAAAACATTATACTATAGTATGTGTGATAAAAATATAAAAAACATCATACTATAGAATGTGTGATAAGTAAAAAAAACATCATACTATAGCATGTGTGAAAAAAATATTTATAAAAACATCATACTATAGTATGTGTGATAAAAAGTTTAAAAACATCATACTATAGTATGTGTGATAAAAAGTAAAAAAAACATCATACTATAGTATGTGTGATAAAAATATATATAAAACCATCATACTATAGTATGTGCAATAAAAAGTAAAAAAAACATCATAATATAGTATGTGTGATAAAAATATAAAAAAACATCATTCTATAGTATGTGTGATAAAAATATATATAAACACATCATACTATAGTATGTGTGATAAAAATATATATAAAACCATCATACTATAGTATGTGCGATAAAAAGTAAAAAAAAAACCATCATACTATAGTATGTGTGATAAAAATATAAAAAAAACATCATTCTATAGTATGTGATAAAAATATATATAAAAACATCATACTATAGTATGTGATAAAAAGTAAAAAAAAACATTATTCTATAGTATGTGTGATAAAAATATAAAAAACATCATACTACAGAATGTGTGATAAAAAGTAAAATATCATCATACTATAGTATGTGATAAAAAGTAAAAAAAACATCATGCTATAGTATGTGTGATAAAATATATATATATAACCATCATATTATAGTATGTGTGATAAAAAGTTAAAAAAAACATCATGCTATAGTATGTGTGATAAAATTATTAAAAAACAATACTATAGTATGTGTGATAAAACTATAAAAAACATCAGACTATAGAATGTGTGATAAAATATAAAATATCATCATACTATAGCATGTGTGATATGAATAAAATAAAACATCATACTATAGTATGTGTGATAAAAATATAAAAAACATCATACTATAGTATGTGTGATAAAAATATATATAAAACCATCATACGTATGTGCAATAAAAAGTAAAAAAATCCATCATACTGTAGAATATGTGATAAAAAGTAAAAAAACATCATACTATAGTATGTGTGCTAAAAAGTAAAAAAAAAAGTCATGCTATAGTATGTGCGATAAAAATATATAAAAACATCATACTATAGTATGTGTGATAAAAAGTAAAAAAAAACATCATACTATAGTATGTGTGATAAAAAGTAAAAAAAACATCATACTATAGTTTTTGTGATAAAAATATAAACAACACCATACTATAGTATGTGTGATAAAAATATATATAAAAAAACATCATACTATAGTATGTGTGATAAAAATATAAAAAAACATCATACTATAGTATGTGTGATAAAAATATATAAAAAACATCATACTATAAAATGTATGATAAAAATATAGAAAAACATCATACTATATGATAAAAATATAAAAAAACCATTATACTATAGTATGTGTGATAAAAATATATTAAAAAAAACATCATACTATAGTATGTGTGATAAAAATATAAAAAAACATCATACTATAGTATGTGTGATAAAAATATAAAAAACATCATACTATAGTATGTGTGATAAAAATATATAAAAAACATCATACTGTAGAATATGTGATAAAAAGTAAAAAAACATCATACTATAGTATGTGTGCTAAAAAGTAAAAAAAAAAGTCATGCTATAGTATGTGTGATAAAAATATATAAAAACATCATACTATAGTATGTGTGATAAAAAGTAAAAAAAACATCATACTATATTATGTGTGATAAAAAGTAAAAAAAACATCATACTATAGTTTTTGTGATAAAAATATAAACAACACCATACTATAGTATGTGTGATAAAAATATATATAAAAAAAACATCATACTATAGTATGTGTGATAAAAATATAAAAAAACATCATACTATAGTATGTGTGATAAAAATATATAAAAAACATCATACTATAAAATGTATGATAAAAATATAGAAAAATATCATACTATATGATAAAAATATAAAAAAAAACCATTATACTATAGTATTTGTGATAAAAATATAAAAAAAACATCATACTATAGTATGTGTGATAAAAATATAAAAAACACCATACTATAGTATGTGTGATAAAAATATATAAAAAAAACATCATACTATAGTATGTGTGATAAAAATATAAAAAAACATCATACTATAGTATGTGTGATAAAAATATAAAAAACATCATACTATAGTATGTGTGATAAAAATATATAAAAAACATCATACTATAGAATGTATGATAAAAATATAAAAAACATCATACTATAGTATGTGTGATAAAAATATATAAAAAACATCATACTATAGAATGTATGATAAAAATATAGAAAAACATCATACTATAGTATGTGTGCTAAAAAGTAAAAAAAAAAGTCATGCTATAGTATGTGTGATAAAAATATATAAAAACATCATACTATAGCATGTGTGATAAAAAGTAAAAAAAACATCATACTATATTATGTGTGATAAAAAGTAAAAAAAAACATCATACTATAGTATGTGTGATAAAAATATAAAAAAACATCATACTATAGTATGTGTGATAAAAATATATAAAAAACATCATACTATAGAATGTATGATAAAAAATATAGAAAAACATCATACTATATGATAAAAAAATTTAAAAAAACATTATACTATAGTATTTGTGATAAAAATATAAAAAAACATCATACTATAGTATGTGTGATAAAAATATATAAAAAGCATCATACTATAGAATGTATGATAAAAATATAGAAAAACATCATACTATATGATAAAAATATTAAAAAAAACATTATACTATAGTATTTGTGATAAAAATATAAAAAAACATCATACTATAGTATGTGTGATAAAAATATAAAAAAACATCATACTATATTATGAGTGATAAAATATTTTAAAAATCATGCTATAGTATGTGTGATAAAAATATATATAAAACCATCATACGTATGTGCAATAAAAAGTAAAAAAATCCATCATACTGTAGAATATGTGATAAAAAGTAAAAAAACATCATACTATAGTATGTGTGCTAAAAAGTAAAAAAAAAAGTCATGCTATAGTATGTGTGATAAAAATATAAAAAAACATCATACTATAGTATGTGTGATAAAATATATAAAAAAACATCATACGTATGTGTGATAAAAAGTAAAAAAATCCATCATACTGTAGAATATGTGATAAAAAGTAAAAAAACATCATACTATAGTATGTGTGCTAAAAAGTAAAAAAAAAAGTCATGCTATAGTATGTGTGATAAAAATATAAAAAACATCATACTATAGTATGTGTGATAAAATATATATAAAACCATCATACGTATGTGCAATAAAAAGTAAAAAAATCCATCATACTGTAGAATATGTGATAAAAAGTAAAAAAACATCATACTATAGTATGTGTGCTAAAAAGTAAAAAAAAAAGTCATGCTATAGTATGTGTGATAAAAATATAAAAAACATCATACTATAGTATGTGTGATAAAATATATATAAAACCATCATACGTATGTGCAATAAAAAGTAAAAAAATCCATCATACTGTAGAATATGTGATAAAAAGTAAAAAAACATCATACTATAGTATGTGTGCTAAAAAGTAAAAAAAAAAGTCATGCTATAGTATGTGTGATAAAAATATAAAAAAAAAAAAAAAACATCATTCTATAGTATGTGATAAAAATATATATAAAAACATCATACTATAGTATGTGATAAAAAGTAAAAAAAAACATTATTCTATAGTATGTGTGATAAAAAGTAAAAAAAACATCATACTATAGTTTTTGTGATAAAAATATAAACAACACCATACTATAGTATGTGTGATAAAAATATATATAAAAAAAACATCATACTATAGTATGTGTGATAAAAATATAAAAAAACATCATACTATAGTATGTGTGATAAAAATATATAAAAAACATCATACTATAAAATGTATGATAAAAATATAGAAAAACATCATACTATATGATAAAAATATAAAAAAAACCATTATACTATAGTATTTGTGATAAAAATATAAAAAAAACATCATACTATAGTATGTGTGATAAAAATATAAAAAACACCATACTATAGTATGTGTGATAAAAATAAAAAAAAAACATCATACTATAGTATGTGTGATAAAAATATAAAAAAACATCATACTATAGTATGTGTGATAAAAATATAAAAAACATCATACTATAGTATGTGTGGAAAAAAGTTAAAAAAACATCATACTATATTATGAGTGATAAAATATTTTAAAAATCATGCTATAGTATGTGTGATAAAAATATAAAAAACATCATTCTATAGTATGTGTGATAAAAATATAAAAAAACATCATACTATATTATGAGTGATAAAATATTTTAAAAATCATGCTATAGTATGTGTGATAAAAATATAAAAAACATCATTCTATAGTATGTGTGATAAAAATATAAAAAAACATCATACTATATTATGAGTGATAAAATATTTTAAAAATCATGCTATAGTATGTGTGATAAAAATATAAAAAAACATCATACTATATTATGAGTGATAAAATATTTTAAAAATCATGCTATAGTATGTGTGATAAAAATATAAAAAACATCATTCTATAGTATGTGTGATAAAAAGTAAAAAAAAAACATCATACTATAGTATGTGTGATAAAAAAATATTTAAAAAAACATCATACTATAATATGTGTGATATCAGGCATATCATGTTAATGTTCCACCTTGGGTCCAAAGGATGTTTGAACACAGAGATGGAGGATATTGTCTAAGAGGAACTGGGATTTTCTAAATAAAGAAGACAAGAACCAATAAAAAGAGAAAATGTGTTTCAGTAAGAAGAGTGAGTTTATGGAATAGCCTTAAGGACATTGTTTTAAAAATCTTGCTCGTTGAAAATATTCAAAAAACTTTTCAAAAATAACTCTTTTGGAAAATACCGAGTACAGAAAAATCATGTTTGTCATACCTTTTTACTTCCAGGTTAATTTTGTAAATTCTCAGAAGATGTATGTGATGGCTGTATTGTCATAATGTGTTGCTTTTCATGACAGTGTTAACTGTTTGTAATGAATTAATGGGTAAGCTTAAATAAATGGTAAATAGCCTGTATTTGTATAGCGCCTTCTTAGGGTTCTACAACCCCCCAAGGCGCTTCACAACACAATCAGTCATCCACCCATTCACACACACACTCACACGCTGGTGGGGATGAGCTACATCGTAGCTACAGCTGCCCTGGGGCGCACTGACAGAGGCGAGGCCTGCCGTACACTGGCGCCACCGGTCCCTCCAACCACCACCAGCAGGCAAGGCGGGTTGAGTGTCTTGCCCAAGGACACAACAGCAGCATTCTATGGGGGGAGCCAGGATTGAACCTGCAACCTTCTGATTACTGGACAACCCGCTCTACCTCCTGAGCTGCTGCTGCCCACAAGCTTAAATAAGTTTAACTTCAGCGTATAGCATTTCGGTCATAAATTATAAGATACTGTTTTATTTGTATGAGGAAGGCGGAATTGTTTGTGATTATCATTAGTATTATATATTTATTTTCATTTTTTTTGTCATTTATGCAGTGGTATGACTGAATAAATAAAATTTCAATATATATATATACACTGCTCACAAAATTAAAGGAACACTTTTTTATTGGGCCTGGCATGAAATCAATGAAACCTGTCTGATAATTTTCTGGTTGATGAAGCAGCTGAGGGCATTGTTAATCACTTTCAGCTGTATTGGTGTTCATGGACTTAACGACAGGTGCACTAAAGTGGCAACAATTACAAAACCCTCAAAACAGGACTGGTTTAACATGTGGAGGTCATTTCAAGTTTCTCCCTCTTGATCTTTTTTGGCTGGTTTTCCACTCGTGCTAGTTTTGGCTTGAGTAATTATCTCTACTGGCAGCATGAGGCGATTCCTTAACCNAAAATATAAAAAAACCATTATACTATAGTATGTGTGATAAAAATATATTAAAAAAAACATCATACTATAGTATGTGTGATAAAAATATAAAAAAACATCATACTATAGTATGTGTGATAAAAATATATAAAAAACATCATACTATAAAATGTATGATAAAAATATAGAAAAACATCATACTATATGATAAAAATATAAAAAAACCATTATACTATAGTATGTGTGATAAAAATATATTAAAAAAAACATCATACTATAGTATGTGTGATAAAAATATAAAAAAACATCATACTATAGTATGTGTGATAAAAATATAAAAAACATCATACTATAGTATGTGTGATAAAAATATATAAAAAACATCATACTATAGAATGTATGATAAAAATATAGAAAAACATCATACTATAGTATGTGTGCTAAAAAGTAAAAAAAAAAGTCATGCTATAGTATGTGTGATAAAAATATATAAAAAACATCATACTATAGAATGTATGATAAAAATATAGAAAAACATCATACTATAGTATGTGTGCTAAAAAGTAAAAAAAAAAAGTCATGCTATAGTATGTGTGATAAAAATATAAAAAAACATCATACTATAGTATGTGTGATAAAAAGTAAAAAAAACATCATACTATATTATGTGTGATAAAAAGTAAAAAAAACCATCATACTATAGTTTTTGTGATAAAAATATAAACAAAACCATACTATAGTATGTGTGATAAAAATATATATAAAAAAAACATCATACTATAGTATGTGTGATAAAAATATAAAAAAACATCATACTATAGTATGTGTGATAAAAATATATAAAAAACATCATACTATAGAATGTATGATAAAAAATATAGAAAAACATCATACTATATGATAAAAAAATTTAAAAAAACATTATACTATAGTATTTGTGATAAAAATATAAAAAAACATCATACTATAGTATGTGTGATAAAAATATATAAAAAGCATCATACTATAGAATGTATGATAAAAATATAGAAAAACATCATACTATATGATAAAAATATTAAAAAAAACATTATACTATAGTATTTGTGATAAAAATATAAAAAAACATCATACTATAGTATGTGTGATAAAAATATANCTACAGAAGTTGCACAGGTTGTCCAACTTCTCCAGGATGGCACATCCACACGTGCTGCAGCAAGAAGGTTTAATGTGTCTCCCAGCACAATCTCCAGAACATGGAGGAGATTTCAGGAGACTGGCGGTTATTCTCGGAGAGCTGGACAGGGCCGTAGAAGGTCCACAACCCATCAGCAGGACCGATACCTGCTCCTTTGTGCAAGGCGGAACAGGCTGAGCACTGCTCGTGCCCTACAGAATGACCTCCAGAGGGCCACTGGTGTGAATGTCTCTACCCAAACAATCAGGAACAGACTTCATGAAGATGGCCTGAGGGCCCGACGTCCTGTAGTGGGCCCTGTGCTCACTGCCCAGCACCGTAGAGCTCCACTGGCATTTGCTCAAGAACACCAGAATTGGCAAGTCCGCCACTGGCGCCCTGTACTTTTTACAGACGAGAGCAGGTTCACCCTGAGCACCTGTGATAGACGTGAAAGAGTCTGGAGAAGACAAGGAGAACGTTATGCTGCCTGCAACGTCGTTCAACATGACAGGTTTGGTGGTGGGTCAGTGATGGTCTGGGGAGGCATATCCATGGAGGGACGCACAGACCTCTACTGCCTAGGAAATGGTGCTCTGACTGCCATAAGGTATCCAGATGAAATCCTTGAACCCTTTGTCAGACCCTACGCTGATGCAGTAGGTCCTGGTTTTCTCCTAATGCACGACAATGCCCGGCCTCATGTGGCAAGAGTATGCAGGCAGTACCTGGAGGATGAAGGAATTGAAACAATTGAATGGCCTTCACGATCCCCTGACTTAAACCCAATAGAACATCTGTGGGACATTATGTTTGGGTCCATTAGGCGGCGCCAGGTTGCTCCTCAGACTGTACAAGAGCTCAGGGATGCCCTCACACAGATCTGGGAGGAAATGCCACAAGACACCATCCGTTGTCTCATTAGGAGCATGCCCCGACGTTGTCAAGCATGCACACAAGCTCGTGGGGGCCACACAAGATACTGAAAAGCATTTTGAGTTGCAGAAATGAAGTTTTTGAAATAATGGACTAGCCTGCCACATCTTCATTTCACTCTGATTTTAGGGTGTCTACACAATTGAGCCCTCTGTAGGCTGAACACTTTTATTTCCATTAAAAGACTTGGCATCCTTTTGTTCCTAAGACATTGCCCTGTCGTTATTTGTATAGATATCCAACTTCATATTGAGATCTGGTGTGTCTAATGTGTTTCTAATACCGCCCTCTCGTGGCTAAGAGCACGAAGCGCAGACTTCTCTAAACACTTCCGCACAGACCGGAAATAAGCCTTGTATGTCATGTGACTTAGCTAGTAGCTGTTTTTTAGCATGTAGCGCGTCTCAGCTGCGTTTAAATTCATCAAAAGACGGTGTGTGAGCTTATTTTTATAGTTTTTGTGTGTTTTATTTAGTGGACCATTGGTATCTGAAGCTGTCGCAGTGACCGGAAGCAGCGTTACTCTTGATTAGCGGACATGCTAGTTTATTTACACTTTAGATCCTCTGGAGGAGTGTAGACTTGTTAATGTTTCTTTGTGGGAGGTTTTATTTGTTAACATTCATTTTCTTCTCACAGAGACGTAAGTAGAACAACCCGTCATGGCAGACGTGAGTATGGCCGGTTTTCTCCATTCTAAAGAACAGTTCTACGCTTACTAAACTACGTAAACTAGTTGTGTTTATGCTACAAACTAAAGGCTGAGACGGTTGGTGTTCTCTGAGATCTGACTGAAAGCAGCTTAAAGCACACCTGTGGTTTCTCCACAAGCTTTTTTATTTGATTTTATGGTTGAAATGAGTCACGAGTCTGGGATTGATTTATTGGGTCTGAGGCGCGGAGCTGGTTTAGACCCACAGCAGCGACCAGCTCTGGTTTTTATTCTTTTGTCTCATCTCGTTCACGCAGCACTGACGCACGCATCCAGAGTTGTTTCTCTTTCATAATAATAAAATGTCTTTATGGGTCTCTGCAGGATTTGAAGAGATTCCTGTACAAACAGCTCCAAAGGTCGGTGTCTTCATGGGAAGGCTCGTGTTTCCTCCATCTTTAGTTGTATAATAATCCCTTTAATTCCTCCCAGTGTTGAAGGTCTTCATGCCATCGTGGTGACGGACCGAGACGGTGTTCCAGTCGTTAAAGGTAAGGAACCGGTGCTGCTCACCTGTCTGGGTCACGTTCGCATTTGTCCACACAGGAAATCATGAGCAGGTTAAAACACGCTGGTTTGGTTCTGTTCTCACAGAAAAGTGTCGTTTATAACCTTTAATGGTCTTGCTGTTTTTCTGCAGTTGCCAATGACAACGCCCCGGTCCAAGCGCTGAGACCCGGTTTCCTGTCCACCTTCGCTCTGGCCACAGATCAGGGCAGCAAACTGGGCCTCTCCAAGAACAAGAGCATCATCTGCTACTACAACTCCTACCAGGTCACGCAGCAGCTCCTCTCTGAGCGTCAGCACGGGGACAAAGACACTGATCACGTGACATGTTCATGTTTGGTAATGTGTGTGTTTCAGATCGTGCAATTCAACCGCCTCCCTCTGGTCATCAGCCTGATCGCCAGCAGCGGCGCTAACACAGGTAACATCTGTCTCTGTGGAGACGAACAGCTGTTCAGGCCGGTTCAGCGTTCTGTTGTGTGTTCTCAGGTCTGATCATGAGTCTGGAGAAGGAGTTGTCTCCTCTAATAGAGGATCTGAGGCAGGTGGTGGAGGTGACATAGTCACCAGAAGACGTCCTGCTCCCCATCGTCCTCACGATGCGTTTGTGTTCTGTGGGAAATCCTGCCTGCAGCTTGTTAACAGTGTGGACCAGATTCATTCACTCTGCTGTAAATGTTTCCATCTGTGCGTTTGGTCTGAATAAATGTTGATTTTTGGGAACAGGAGTGGTTTGTTTAGAGTTAGGAACCTAAGGAACACAGAAATAACGACCTGAGAGCTCAGATGCTTTAATTTAAACATTCATCAGTCATAAACAAAGTGTTTCCTGTTACATTTGATGTGAATTCCACAATAAAAGCACAACCTCCAACTGCTACAGGCTCTCCTGGGTTATGCTGCTGGCGGCTGACGTTCTCATGTTGAGATTTAAATAAGTCGCTCACATGTCAAAAATACCCACAATGCATCAGAACCCTGACACGGCTGAGGTTCCAGCTAACTGTTAAAGTGGTGAAGCAGTTGGTCTTCAGACGGATCCATAAACAACTTCATGAAAAACGGATCATTTAAATATAATTAGTCACGTTCCGGAGGGTTCTCGTTCACACCGTTTCCATGACAACCTGGAGGAGGTGGAGCTGCGCTCTTGTGGCTGCAGACGAGCGTCATCGACCTTTTCTTACCTGAGACTAGAAACAAAACAAAGTTATCAGCGGTTTCAGATTAAAACTGAATCCATTCAACAGCATGAAGTCCTCTGAGCCTCAAGGCTCCTTTAGCATCTGTTAATGAAAACATGAAGAGCAGTGGATCCTAAAACATCTGGAGACAGATGCAGCATCATCATCTAACCTACAGAAGGACTCAGATCAGGTCCATCTGGTGATGTCCTGTAGGACCTCAGGCTACCAGCTCCTCCATGCAGCCCCAGGTCTCCTGATCCAGATCAAACTGGACTCACTTTCATCTGACACCCCCCCACCCTCAGACTCTGGCTGGTTTAAAACCTTCTGAGACCGAATCATCAGATGAAGAAATCTGGTGGATTTTAGTAAAGAGGAAGTGAGACACAACAACTTCAGATAGAGTGTGTGTGTGTGTAATAACCTTCCCTCCACTGTTTTTTCCTTTCAGTTTCAATTGTTTGATGGTCACACATCTGTAGTTTGAATGATGTGTGACAGACAGACAGGTGTTTAGGTGTCTGTCTGGATTTTCTGACTCACCAGTTTCCACTGGAGGATCTTGATCCACTCGTCGGCCTCCACCGCCGTCTTCGCACACAGATAAAAGGTTCTGTCAGGAAACACCAAACTGGACACAGAAGAGTTAAATCACAGGTGTGAAGAACAAACAGCCAGGGAATGATCTTTCTCCTGTTTCCCATCAACATTAGGATGTTTGAATCCGCTTCTAGTTTCCAGTTTTATTTTGAAATGTTCTGGTTTACTTCCTCTGTGTGTGTGTGTGTGTGTGTGTGTGTGTGTGTTCTGCTCCTGTTTTACTATTTATTGTTTGTCCACATTCCCGTCTTCCTCTTTTAGCATCACATTTATTTGTTCTGCTGGGCGACTCTGTTCCCAGTTTTCCTGGATTAAATCTGAAATATTCCCTGTTTCTGAGAGGGAAGGAATCAGAATCAGCTGTTCCTGTTTTTGTGATGAACTGAAGGTGAAATGGTGTTGAAACCAGTTCAGCGATGACTCAAACTTCCTCTTCATCACACTCTAATGTGTTTTGGGGAAGTCCAGCTGCAGGTTCTGATCTGAAATGCGTCTGCTTGGGAATCAACTTCTTCTGACACGGTTTGTTCAGGTTCTGTTTCAGGAAACAGACTCAGTGACTCGAAAAGTCCTGTTTTGACTCGTTTTGAGTTCATGTGTGCAGAAATAATCCCTTTAGGGATTCAGAAAGTCCTGGAGTTCCACAGGGTTCTGGACTTGGGTCAGTGTTCCACAAAGAAATTTAGGAAACTTTCCCATGGAGAGAACAGTTTCATCCCAGTCCAACTAAAAAATAGAAAGTTTATTTTTTATTTTTTGAAAATTTTCTTGTGGATCTTTTTACCTGATGTGTTTCTGATTTTATGAATAAATAAAAAACATAAAAATAATAGAAACTCCTTCAAAAACACAAAAGATAATCTGGAAAATCTGGTTTTGAACACAGAGAATTAATCCTCGGTTAGAGCGGACGCACCAGAAGCAGTTGACTCGGTCCTGAGAGTAGTCGAACTGGACCGCAGAGCAGGACCGGAGGTCAAGAGTCCGGATCGGCTCCGCACACTGCATCACGGAGACCAGATATCAGTGATGAGTAAACACACTCACACACGCGCGCACACACACTCACACACGCATGCACACACTTACGCACACACACAGGAGACTCACCGTCTTCTCTTTAAAGTACCGGAGCTCGTATCGGGTCAGCGTGAACCATCGCTGTTTCCAGTTCTGTAACAAAAGATCCACATTTATCTTCAGCATCAGAAACAAGAACCTGTTGATCCGGGATGGTCCAGAACCTCAGCGCTCACCTTCACAAACGCTCCCTGCTTCACCAGGTACCCTTCCTTGGTTCCGAGCTGCAGAAACAAGAGGACAGTCACTGAAACGCTCCGGTGCTCCTGCATCCTGGTTCCTGTGTGATGCTGAGATCTTTCTGATGTCCATCAGCACCAACCTGCTCTAGCGTTACGTACCGAAGGCGCGTTAGCCACCAGGTCGTTGTGTGTTCGGCCCGTCTGAATGGCCGTGTGAACGCGCACCGACTCATAGATGGATGGTTCCTCCACACGCCACGGATACGGAGACCTCAGCACCATGAGGGTTCCTGGTTCAGACACACGCAGCATAAAACATAACTCTGGTTTAACTGGATCTCCTGGGTCTGGGTGCCTCCAGGTGAGCTTACCTGCATCACTGCCCAGGAGCGGCTGGTTGGCGAAGTGGTCGATGAAGTCCTGAAGACAGGTGAACTCGTTAAACCCAAACACGTAGACGTGATCTCTGCGCGTCACGTGGAAATGCTTCACGGAGTCCTTCGCCCTGAGTTCAACACAAACAAACCTGTAGAGTTTAGTTATTCACGTTAAAACAGGCGTTTGGGTTTGTGCTGCGGCACACCTGACGGAGAGGGCGAAGCAGCCCGGACCCTCGTTGCTGTTCCTCAGCAGGTAGCTCCCATCAGAGCCGTTGGACAGCAGCAGAGCTTCTGCAGCGTGGCGGGACAGGTCGTAGTGGTACCACCTTCAGGACACACAGAACCAGAACCTGAATGAGGAGGATCTCACACCTTCTGCTGGATTTAAGCTACATGATGAAATGTGGTGGCAGATGCAGAGGAAACGGGTCAGAAAAGAGGATGTGAAAGTTCTTTATATGCATGAAAGGTTCTGGGTTGAGTTTAAAGTGTCTGTCTGGAGGTAAACGCAGAATCTCACCACCTCTGTCTGTTGATTTATGATGGACTCACGTCTACAGCCTCGTGACCTCACTCTTAATTCTGTTAATCTGACTTTGACTGCTGCTGGAGCAGAAATCAGCTGTTTGCGTCTGTAGAAACCTGAAACCATGACGACTAAAAGGACGCTGCGGTATTTCCACCACGACTCTGCTAGGTTCAAAAGATGAAGTTCCTCATTTATTCAGTTAAGCTGAAAAAGGCCGACCGACCCAATCAGTGCCTCAGAGTCAGCCGGCCGGCTCCCGACAGCACCGATCCCTTCCCTCCTGCGGGTC
>SSNS01000128.1:1123716-1126216 GCA_006937985.1 Aphyosemion australe | reverse complement strand
AACCAGCGTTTCCTCTCGGTGTCCTTACCCACAGCCAGGGTCATGACCCCAAGCTGGTCCCGGATCAGCTGGACCACCTTGCTCTTCTGCAGCGGCGTGGACCTGCAGCAGATGACTGCTCTGCATTTACAGCTGAGCTCCAGGAAGCTGCCCTTCAGCTCCTCCTGAAGAGCCCACTCCAGCGTTCGCCCGTCGATGACGAGGATGAAGCTCACGGTGCTGCTGGAGGAGGACTCTCCGGTCCCGTTTCCTCCTCTCTGAACCTCCAGGATGAGCTCCTCCAGGAGAGCAGCGCATGCGTCCTACAGGAGACGAACAGCAGGCATGACTAAACGATCAGAGGCACCGATCCTGGTTCAGCGGTTCGATACCGGCTCAGGATTCTCCTCCGACCTGCTCATGCAGTAAAACATTAGCAGGAAGTGAGGTCATTCAGAGGGCATTACAAAATAAAAGCATGTTTGCAAAGTGGAATATGATGAAATTATTTTATTGAATTAGCCCTTAGCAATGTGACGCGGCCAAGATGGCGGTGATGGGAACCGCCCACTGGGCTTCAGCTCAGCTCTTCAGAAACCTGCAGGAAGAACCTTCTCCTAACCCTAAACCCGTCTCTGCCGAGGAAAACCGGGAACGAGGCTGCAGGTGCTGACCTTGCTCCCACAGTTAGCCGTCAGCAGCTGGTCGCTGGTGCGGAGGAGTTTGCAGGCGTTGGCGATGTTAACGGCCGTCTCCTGTTTGTCTCCGGTCAGAACCCAGACCCTGATCCCGGCCTGCTGGAGAGCCTCGATGGTCTCTGGGACGTCCTCCTGGAGCCGGTCTACGATCCCTGTGCAGCCTGAACACAAACAGACGTCAGGAACGTTGCGTGCCGCTGGTCGCTCCGGACCCGAGTCGGTCTGAGGGTCGGATCTCGTACCCAGCAGGGTCAGGTCGGTCTCCAGCCTCTGGGCCGACTCCATCAGGAGCTCCTCTCGGTTCTCGATGCTGCTCTCCGCCAGCAGCTGCCTCTTCAGCCACACGTCGTACTCTTCCTCCTCCAGGACCTTCTTAGCGACGCAGAGGGTGCGGAGGCCATCCCTGGCGTAGGCGTCCAGATGTTTCTGGGTTTGTTCTCGGACGTGACCGTAGACCTCCTGAGCCTGTTCTGCACCTGGAAACAGAAACTGTCAGCACACAGACACCTGCATCCGAGTCCTCAGCTCTTCAGATTTTTACCTTGGGGGGTTTCAGCTAGGTCCATGATGACAGAGTCTGCCCCCTTGGTGTAAACCACCACCTGACCCGTGAGGGGGTGCCGGACCACCACGGACATCCTCTTCCTGTTGGAGTCAAAGGGCAGGATGTGGAGCAGCTGAACTACGAGAGGACCGAGACCCGACAGGTCCACCATGAGGGTCTGAGCTGAGCGGCCCCTCAGGGTGCAGCGGTACGCCCGGGCCGCGTGGACCAGAGCCGCCTCGTCAGGACTCTCTGCTTCATACAGCAGCTCATCGTCACTGTCCTCCTCCGACTCCACGTTTCTGTTCAGGTCCTCCACGTCCTGCGTGCACCCATCTCTGTACAACTTCTCCTCCCTGAAGTCCTCCACTGCCTCCTGGTCCTCCACCAGAGACGGATCCTGTCCGTCTCCTGAGGTTAAACAGTCCACCTGAGCTTTCTGGGTGCTTTCGGGATCTGGGTGCGACCCGTCTGCGCTGTTGTTGTGGGGTGTGAAGGATCCGGTCTTCCCCCGAGTGAAAAGTCTGCTGGTGAAGCTGCGGGGGCTGCCTTTGATCTGGGGTGGGGAGAAACTGAAGCGCTGGAACATCAGCTTGATCTCCTCCAGAGACTTCAGAGGCGTTCGTGCTACAGAAACCTGGAGGGAAGAGAACATCAGGTCCACAAAGTCTGGGTTCTGCAGAAGTCGTCCAGATCCAGGTTCCTGACCAAACCCAGTCTGATGGGTCTACTCACCACGTGGCGAGGCTGGCTGTGTGAGGACACCACCACGCTGTTACAGATGGCCAAAGCCAGGAAGAAGTCTGTGATGAAGGTGAGCTCCAGGCTGGACGGGATCGAGGATCCATCTCCCAGGCTCAGAGCAGACAAGCAGAGGCAGTTCAGCTTCCTGACCAGGTCCGGGTCTGGGACCACGTCCTTCGCCTGGATGAACACAAAACTCCAGGTTGAGTTTGGCTCCAGCTGCAGGCTTCTGCTAGCCTGGCAAGCCATCCTATATATGTGAATATATAGTCTGGCCACGAACCACTGACGGCTCTCAGTCGTGAGGCGGGATCTACGGTTGTCTTTCAAAATGTCAGCACGCAATTGGATAGCGCTAGGACCAATCAGAGTAACGAACAACGTGACGTAATCACAGCGATGGAAAAGCGGGACCCACTAATGGCGTCAATGATTTCTGTCGTTTTTGTATAAAAACATGTGAATATCAGGTGTACTGGGACATTGCACTACTTAGTTTGATAAAAATAAGAAGCCGCTAAGTATATCAGACAGA
>SSNS01000128.1:1088383-1114862 GCA_006937985.1 Aphyosemion australe | reverse complement strand
CCAGAGCTCCGAAGGAGTTCATTACCAGTGGGAGTAGTTTGACTACTACACACCTGAGACTGGGTGGAGGAGACAGCCTCTGAGACCAGATGGAGAACATCTCCTCTGAGACCAGATGGAGAACATCTCCTCTGAGACCCGATGGAGAACATCTCATCTGAGACCCGATGGAGAACATCTCCTCTGAGACCAGATGGAGAACATCTCCTCTGAGACCCGATGGAGAACATCTCCTCTGAGACCAGATGGAGAACATCTCCTCTGAGACCCGATGGAGAACATCTCCTCTGAGACCAGATGGAGAACATCTCCTCTGAGACCAGATGGAGAACATCTCCTCTGAGACAAGATGGAGGCCTAAACTGCTGCTAGATCTTTGAAGGTGTTAATAATTGTTAAAATGTTGTTGAGGTCAGAGGAGCCCGGTCTGATCTACTGGGATTAGAACCCACAAACTGGCTCCTACCAAGGTCTGATGGACTCCAGCAGCAGAAGACCTCTGCAGGTGTGTCTCCAGCAGCTAAGAACAGGAACCTGAGGCTGCAGGATCACCAGAAGTGGGAAACCTCTCCTGGTCTGATGAGTCTGGATCTCAGGATCCTAACCCCAGCTGGACTCCAGACCTCCACAGACCAGATGGTTCATCAGAGCAGCTGCTGTGTCTTTATGACCCGATGCTCATTTATTAATAAATGATCCCTTTTAGCTGCTGCAGCAAACACGGTTCTATATGAAATGAACACCAAAGCCTCCACCTGTGGACAGGTAGAGCTGTAATCATTTACCTGTCAAAGGTCAACTCTGGTACCATGGTCAGTGTGTCTGTGTTCTTTACAGGAAACAACCTGGTTAATCTTTACCCTCCCAGAGCCGTCAGCTGGAGGACTTACTGGAACCGGATTCATCCTGGAGCTAAAGATCGGATCAGCCTGATGACGTACAACACCTGACTCAGGTAGAGAGCAGCTGCTGGTCAGTTCAGACACACCTGCTGCTGCAGCGGGGTTTACACACACACACCTGGTTCATCATGCCTCAGATCATCTTTCCTTCCAGCAGGTCAGAGATGTTCTATCTGCTCTAACTGAAACTAGGTCTGTTTTGGACCTTTAGAGGAACGGTTTGCTTCCCGTTTCTGTCCCCGGTGTCCCGACAGCAGCGTAGATCGAGCTGCTCCTCCTACCTGCAGTAAACCTGACTGAGGAGCTTGTTGATGACACGGTCCGACTTAAACCTCCGGAAGTCTTCAAAGACGTCCTTAAGAGCCGTGACGGACAGGACCAGCAGGATGGGAATGACGGAGATCTCCTGCTGGAAAGCCTCCACCATGGGAACGAAGTTCAGGGCAGCGAGGAAGATGAAGTAGATGTTGGCCAAACGGTGGAGCTGCTCAAACAGATTCTTAGGCAGGAAGGACAGGAGGGAATACTTGGTGGTCCGAATCTTGTTGTTTTTATACAAGCGGAGTTTCTGCTTCAGCTCCTCGTCCTCGGTGAAGGAAGGTCCGACGGCCCGTTTCTTCTTCAGCTGTTCCCGATCAGAGTGTCTCCAACACGGCCGCTCCCAGATAGACATGAGTCCACTGCTCCGGTGGATTCAAACCGCCGCTTCAGGACTCAGCTCGCTGTCACCGAGCTCCAGCCCAATCCCAACTGTCATCCTGCTGTAGGCCCACAGAGGCCTTCACATCCCGCTGAAGTGAACAAATGGGAAAGCTGGAGGAAGAACGGCGCGGATCGTTACCACTCCTCTGCAGAGGGAAGTCAAGGTTCAGCTTTTACAGCTCAGGGGTTACATCATCAGCAGGAGCAGCAGGGAGCGTCGCTCTGCAGGAACAACTAAATACAGTCACGGATTCTCAGAAACCAACTTCCAGGATCGGATCATGCATCGGTCTGTGGACGGGAACAGCAGGTCTACCAAAAACACACGAAGTGGGAGGCGGAGCCAGCACAGCAGAGCGGGACTAGACTCCTCCACAGGTGTTTACCGACTTACAGAGTCTGCTCCTCCTACATCTGGAGCGTCACACATTCCAGCATTTTCCGAGTCACAAAGGCAAGCGACGAGTTTCGTAGATGTTTAAACCAGATCCATGATCCCATCAGAACCTCCAGAACCCTTCAGAAACACCTCACAGATCAGAACACGATCTGGACCTGGTGCTGCAGAAATCCCACACCACACCCATCCCGCTCCTCTGATCCCAGCAGATCCCGGATACTAAAGCCTCCAAACTCAGTTTATTAAAGTGAATTTAATTCATTTTTGCTGTGATTCTCCCTGATATTTATTTTGTGTTTAAAGCGGATCTATGAAGCAAGTCCTGCTGCCATGTGGGTCTCTGAGACCCGATCATCTGTTTCCTGTCAGCGTTTGGTTTGATCTGCCTAAAACGAACCCTTTCAAAAAGTCCCCGTTTGTGACATCACAATCAGGGACATTAGTATAGAACCCCACCCCCACCACCTCTCCAGGCTGGAGGAGCAGCAGCTCTACTCCAAGCCCCTCACCCCACAGCAGCCAATCAGGGGATAGGTGGGCGTGGCCAGCAGCTTGTTCTCTTAAAGCGACAGCGCCCTGAAACGGCTCATCACTGAAACTGAATGAAGCTGCTGAGATTGTTGAACTTTTCCATCTGGAGCTAGATTATGTTCCTGGTCTCCAGAGGGTTTTAGAGGACAAGATGATGAGAAGAGCAGAACCAGGTCCACGGGTCAGGACTAGAACCTGGACCCGGTTCATCATCATCATTCATTCCTGCAGCTGTTAGTGTTTCTGCGCGTTTTAGTTCTGAAACTCTTAACAGATCACTTCCTCCACGCCGGAGGGAACTAAAGGTTCCTGTTGGGTTCCTGCTTCTACGTAACGGTGAGCAGAAATAATTAAACTCTTTCATTTCACAACACCAGCGAGTCCCGCTGAAACCACATCTGCTCCTGCAGCTTCCTGCTCCATCTTCTACCTCCGTACTGAACTCCTAACGTTCTTCCTGCTCCTTCCATCTGTGTCGGTTTTCCTCAGGAGCTCCACTAAAGCCAGGGTTCTGCTTTGATTCCAGAGCTTCACTCACCCACAGAACACTCGCACCAGGTTGTTGTTGACCTTCTTATCGAACAGGTAGCGTCTGTAGTCTTCAAGTGCGTCTTTGACTGCGATGACGGCGAGAACCACCAGCAGAGGGATCATGGTGATCTCCTTCTCAAAGGCCTCCACAACCGGCACCCAGTTCAGCAGCGCCAGGAACAGGAAGTAAAGGTTGGCCACCCTGCAGGGACCAGAAACAAAACGTCAGGTTCCTCTGGAACGGTCTACGGTCAGCGTCACGGATCATCTTTAGATTTAAAATAAAAACCAGCCACACAAACGGGCACTTCCTCTGAGACGGTCTCCTAAACTTGACCTTGAACTAAAGGCTGACCTGTGGAACTGCTGGAACAGGTTCATGGGGATGAAGGTCAGCGGGCTGTACTTGGTGGTACGGATGGCGTTGCCCTTGTACTTCCTGGAGATGTTTTCATATTCCTGATGGTGGGGGCCGTGTCGGGCGAGCACCGTCCTCCTCCTCCCACTGGCCCTCTGAGGGGAGCTGTGGGCGTCCAAAGAGTTCTTAGTGGGGAGGCCATCGGGGGTGGAGTACCAGCCTCGCTCCGAGTCGCCCGTCAGCAGCTGTCGACAGCGGTGCTGCACCCAGTGGAAACGTTCCATCTACGCAGCAGGAGCTGCAGCCCAGCCCCCTCCTTCCTGGCCTCTGGATCCGTCTCCTGCTCCACGCTGGACTTTCTCCACGTCCTCCTCCTGCAGAGAAAAGTTCTCTTTAATCCCACGGAATCAAAACAGCCCGAAAGGGAAAGGTGTTCCAGGGGTGATTCCCTACGCGACAGAACGCAGGGGCGCGTTTAGAGGACGTTAGCAAACAGAAGAGTTAGGAATTAATGTTCAGGAGGGGAAATGATGCAGGCAGCTCGTCAAAATAAGAGCATCAAGTGATGCCCACAGCACTACATACTTCAATATGATGACCATCATCAGCTTTATTTGTATAGCACTTTTAACAATCCAAGGGATACCCAAAGTGAAAATCAGTTTAAAGTTAAAGTCCCACTAGTTGTCACACACACTGGTGTGTGTGACATTTGTTCTCCGCATGTGACCCATCCCCATGGTGGGGAGCAGTGAGCTGCAGCTGTGGCCGCGCTCGGGAACTATTTGGTGGTTTAACCCCCCAATCCAACCCCTTAGTGCCGAGTGTCAAGCGAGGAGGCGTTGGGTCCCATTTTTTCAAAGTCTCTGGTATGACCCGACTGGGATTTGAACCCCGATCTCCCAGTCTCGGGGCGGACACTCAAACCACTAGGCCACTGAGCTGGTCCTTACCAGTGTTTCACAATAAAAACCTCAGAAACAAGTTTGGGGGCAAAGCTTTTCTAGCAGCGGTTTCTGACTCACATGTCCTGAGGTTATATCGTTTATTTACAGGTAATCCAAAAGCACAACACGAACCCTGGCTGTAAGGTTTTCATGCATCTGAAGCTTCACCTGAACCCAACTCCAGCTCGGATGGTGAAACTGATGTGACCCCTCTGAGATGTCCCCCTGCAGCAGCAGCTGATCACAGATCCGTTTCCTGTGCTGCTGCTGCTGATTTTTCTCTCCTGAAGACACCTGCTGCTCACCTTCATCTACCTGCATTATTCATGGGTGGAAGGAGACACCTGTTTACTGTAGACACCTTCCATCTATTAAAAGCTGCCCTACATGCTCCAGCTCTACATTATTAAAACTTTCTCCCAGATCCTTTCAGACCTGCTGCTTCTCTTTTGTTCAGGTTCCTCGAATCATTTCAGTTTCCAGCTAAAACGAGCGGATCTATTAAAACCTAGTGTGACGTAGAGCTGCACTGACCCAAGGACAGCCAGCTGTAGGCAGATGGACAGCAGACAAACAAACTGCTGGTCCTGGGTCTGTGTCTAGTTCAGTGCAGTCGGACTCCGCGGTGGCGGCGAGGCCCATGGTTCCTGTTCTGGACGAACAAATCTCAGCTCTGCGTTAACAGTTCTCCCCGGTAACCCGGAGCTTTGCCCTTCGGTAAAACTGCTCCTTCTTACCCGGTTCGTTGTTTCCATTCGCTGCCCGACCATCGACGTTAGCTACAGGCAGCGGCGGAACCGAGTCGGTCACATCTCCGGAGCTCCAGGACGACAAACAGGATGTAAACCCGCCTCGGTAGGAGGAAGGCAGCGACTCACGGTCGGTTTCACTAACAAACGACCGAACGGAACCGGTACATTTCTTAGTTCGGATGATAAACGAGCAAACAGCTCCTCTATCCGGGGAACCACCGAACAACTCTCCGCTTCCCCGCTGAAGCAGACATCAGAGGCGGCTCCGAGATTTCCCAGCGGCCCTGAACGCAGCTCACGCTGTCATGTGACTGTCAGCTGACCGGAAGCAGCGGCGGAGCAGCAGAACAACACCGGGATGGATTTAGTCAACAAAATATCAGACACAGAGTGTTCTAAAGTAAGTCTGACACGTTTCTGAGTCGCGATTTAAACTTTTCAACGTTTTATTGTATTATACTTCCGGTTTAAAACTCATTTGTTTTAAGTTTGATGGATTTTCTTTTCCGGGTTTGTTGGATGTTAAGAATCAGTCAAGATACTTTCAAAATAATATTTGTTCTTCTTAAATAATCAGAGTTTCTTCTGCCTAATGATATCTAATATTCCCCCAAAGGCAAAAAATAAAGAAAATGTAATGAATCATAATTAGAGCGTGTTTGACTTTAATCAGACAAACAGGATGAAACCCTGATAATGTTCTGGTCATGCTGTTAGTTTGTTAATACAAATTTTAATTTAATCTTCAAATGTAGGTTTAATAAATAGGTCAAATAATATCACAGAGTTATTTAAGTGATTTAGAGAAAAAGTACAGAGATGTATGGATCTCATATGAAGAGAGGATGAATGGATCCATCCATCCATCCATCTGATCCCTAAATGCATCCCTGACGGTGCTGCTGCTGTTTCAGCTGTGCCACCGGCTGGTGGACGGGCTCTGTGGGCGTGAGCCTCCTCTCAGGACAGATTACTGCTCCACCTGGAGCCTGGAGGAGTGGCTGCAGCTGACCCACTTCTTGTCGGCCCTGTTCCACCTCAGCGTTGGGAGCAACATCTCAGATGAAGAGGTGAGAGAAGGTCTGTTGTGGTGAGAGCTGTGGAGCAGGTCTGAAAACACACAGAAACAACCCAACCATTTCCTCCCTTTTCTTCTTAACTTCCAGCATTAATGATCAATGGTTTTAGTTTGACTCACTCATCCTGACCTGAGGGAAGGAAGCTCAGATCAGCTGATTGGGTCAGATTCTCACGCCTGGTTCTGGGTGTTTGCAGGTCCTGGCTAAGCTCTCAGATATGAACAGCAGCCATGCTGGGGTGGTACTGAGCGTGCTCAGAGCACGACAGGAGGAGATCCGCCTCGCTCTGCTGGACAGAACCAACAGCATCTCCTCAGCTACGCTGCAGGATTTCGACTGGCAGCTAAAGGTGATTGTTAAAGTCAGCGAAGTCGTTCAGATTATTGTGACCTTACAGACTTGAATGATTCCAGCTCCTCTCTGGTCCGATCTCTTCTGCTAAAGCTGCTCTGAACCTTTTCTTTCACTTCCTGCTGCAGTTGGCTCTGTCCAGCGATAAGATCTCGTCCCTCAACACGCCGCTGCTCAGCCTCAGCCTGGATGTGAGGGAGAACGGCGTCCTCCGGCCCATCGCCATGGAGATGAACAGGGAGGAGCTCAGCTCACTCATCAGCTCGCTGGAGGCTGCTAACAAGGTACCCACACCCTCTCCATTACCCATAATGCAACTCTGCAGGTGGTCTGATGGACACAAACAGGAAGTTTGAAGCTTCACTTCCTTATTTTAGATTTAAAATCTGGAGCCTGCAGCAGATTTAAGCCTCGGGAACTTTTTCAGGAATCAGTAAAACTGAATAAATCTGACTGTAGTTCCTCAGTTCAGACACTTGGTGGCAGCATCAGCACAGAAAAGTCTAACAGCGGGACTAACTATGACCAGGTGTGTGTGTGTTTATGATTCCTCTGATGTTTGTGTTTC
Source organism: Aphyosemion australe (assembly GCA_006937985.1). NCBI lineage: Eukaryota > Metazoa > Chordata > Actinopteri > Cyprinodontiformes > Nothobranchiidae > Aphyosemion > Aphyosemion australe. The sequence continues at coordinate 1,107,741 of SSNS01000128.1, read as the reverse complement.
AGGTGGTGCTGCAGCTGAAATGATGACATCATGCTGGTTCTGATGGAATAAAGATTTAAAACACCGGGAACAAAGTCCGTGTTTCTGTCTGAATTTTGGGAATGTGTTGAAAGATTTACAAACACAAACTAGAACAAAATAAAATCAGTTTTGCTTTAATGAAGAAATTCTGGAATTTTGGGAGAAATTATATTCATCCATCCCAAGATGTTTCCAAACTAGAGAGGCTCTCCTGATGATTCTGGTTGTGACCCGGGGCATCCTCCAGAGGGAGGAGACCTCCTCAGGAGGAGCAGCTTCTATCAAAACACGGTGTGGGATGTGAAACGGCCGATGATGGAAAACCAAACCTTCCCAAGAAGCCAAGTTGGGAGAAAGATCAGAGGTCTGGAGGTTTATCAGGATGCAGGGGCGTGTCCAGGGAGTGGCCTGGGGTTGCACATGCCACGCTTGGAATCTGATTGGCCACCCCACTGAATTCCAATTACATTTATTTTACATTGTCCACAAGAGGCATGGGGTTATACACCCCAAAACAGCATGTAACTTTAGTATTGGTTTCTAGCCCCAGGCCTACAGAACATTTCTGTAGTAGTAGTAGTAGTAGTAGTAGTATTTATTTATGTAATCTGACAGAGTATTTAGAGTCCTGGTTCCACTCCAGTTGGTGGCAGTAATGCACCAAGAAGTAGCTTGCTAACCACCACAACCCCCCCCCCCCCCCCCCCCCCCCATTAAACCAACAAACAACTCAACACGTTCAGACTTCAGCAGCTTTATTTCAGCTCGTCTCAATTCTCTGGAATTTGACACAAAACCCGACCAGAGTGGGATGTTTTCCTGATGAAGAGCAGGAAGTCCCGGCCCGTTCCACGCGAGAGCACATGTAGATCAGGAAAAGCACCTCTTCCTCTGCAGCCTGCAGGCAACCCCGTGGTTCCGAGTCCATCGGCTCCGTCGCTGTTCCAAGTCAAGCTGCTTTCTTTATTATTTTTGGATCAGCACTGAAAGATTGTCGTCATGATGCTGGAATGTCTCACTACAGCCTAGTCCTAGATAAAGGTGATGCACGTAGAGCCTCCTGGTTCTGGTTCTACAAAAGTAGCTACAAGATGTCTGAAACTCTACCCAGATTAAGATTCTTGGTAAAAGGCACAATATTCATCAGCCATAAGGAAGCGCGTCCTGCAGTAGAAAAGCCTTAAAACCTGCCGTCAGACGGGGATAATTCAGGATAAAAACAGCCAATCGGATCAGGGATTATTCAGTTTCTGAGCTCTAGCCTGTTGTTGTTAGAATTATTATATCAGGACGCAGTTTGATGAGTTTTTAAAACGTTTGAAGAGAAACAAAGAAAATCCTAAAATCAACAAAAATGAGATTTTTAACCCTCAGGTGTGTCTTTAATAACCCTGAGGGTTAAATCATAATTCCTCCTTTAATAGGTTTGTTGAATGAGAATGAAAGGTTTGATTATGTGAAGCAGGAAGTAAAAGACTGAAAACCAGAGCAGCTGATCAGCTCTGCTCTAGTTTTTAAATTTGATGTCTTTAGGAATTAAAACGATCCTAACGGAGAAGTAAAATCTGTTAATGAACCCGTTTGTTGTTTTTAGGTAGGTTTTATTTGGCAGGTTGGAGCCTCTTTACCATCTTTATCCCTCGGTTTAATTGGTTTTTATTACAGCAAAAGCGTTTTTATTAAATTAGATCTCTGTCTGTATATATTTATATGTATTTATATTCGATTTCTTGTATTAAACTGTATTATTTACACTGAAAAGAGCAGAACGTTCTTGTTCCAAAAGAGATGAACCTCCAGAACTGATCTGGTCTGATAAAAAGGGCCACTGCTCGCCAGCGCCGCCCTAGTGGTTGTAGTACAGCCAGTAGACCAGGTTGAAGAAGGTGAAGGCGATGGGGAACACGATCCGGGACCACTTGTCTATGGCGTTGACGTCTGTGAGGTCAGGGATCTTGACCTTGAGCTGCGACGCTCTCCTCCGGAGGCGGCTCTTCTTGTGGGCCGCGGGCCGGTCCAAGGCCGGTCGCCCGTACAGGTCCCGGCTGGTCAGGGGCTTCCGGTACTGTATGCTTGCGCTGTCGTAGGAGAACATTGTGGCCCGCGGGTCGTTGAGAGCACCCATCATGTCTGGTCCGCCCATCTCAGAGGGAAGGTTGGTCAGGAGGATGTTACCGTGAGCATCAACCTGGGAGAGAGCAGAAGCTTCATCTGTAAAAACCAACAACAGGGTCTGATGATTTTGTTCCCTAAGGTCTTTTCACATCTAAATATTAATAACTCATTCATAACGAAAGGTGAGCTCATTTAGGCTAAAAGATCTCAAAAAGCAACACATCCGACCCGGTTCTAGAGAAACCCACCAGGTCCAGGTGAAGGTGAGATTTGTTCCCTTCATAAATGAAATAAATTTGTTTCCTGATCTGAAACATTTTAGGGACAAAACCTCAGATTCTTTTTTCCCAGAACTGCAGCTAAAGTTCATTTAAAGGTCCTTCATGTTTTATTGTTGTTTCCTCATGAAAAGCACCCCCCACGTCCTGTCTCAGCTGCTTCTGCCCTTCAGCTCTGGTAAACCGAGCTAAGCTACTGCAAAAGCCTGGGTGGAACGTTGTTACCTCAGGAGATTCTGCTCTTCCCCATCCAGGGAGTCTCTAGCCCCGATCCCTCTTCCCCTGGACTGTAAACACTAACACCCAGTCCCTCCGTGTAGCTAGCAGGCCGTTTAACCTCCACAGTTGTGAGGAAGTGATTTCTTTCTTATTTAGTCTGTTCTGTAAATAAAGCCTAGAACCCAAAGATGGATTTTTGTCTGCGAAAGAACAGGATCCCTGTCCGGTCTTCCTGAAGAAGAGTTTAATCTGCAGAAACGGTTGGATTTTATCTTCAGGAGCTCTCAGAAACCGAGCCAGAGTGTGGTTGTGATTCCACAGACTGATGTTAAACCACCACAAGTACCGGAGTGGGTTTTCAGACAGATTTCTTCTTCAAACCGGCACCATTCCAACATTAAAACCACCTGATAAGCCAGAGTGGTGAGTACAACCAAAATGCTAATCGCTAGCTGCTAGCTGAATGGCTATAAAGTTAGGTGAGTGAGCGTCAGGAACAGACTGGAACAATGATTCAGGCCGAGAGTTTGCTACCATCTCAGCCGCCTTTTCTCCGTCTGAGTGGTGTGTGTGTGTGTGTGCGTGCTTGTGTGCGTGCGTACGTGCGTACGTGCGTGCATGTGTGTGTGTGTGTGTGTGTGTGTGTGTGTACGTTCCTGCACGTTGATAGCTGAGAGTTCTCGTGGGTGGGGGGTGACATGTCGGAGTGGATCAGCATGAATCTGCGGTCTCTGGGTCTGCAGCTGTGTACTATTGTGGAATTCACATGGGGAAGGCGGGGTTTCATTGAATCCAAGTGTCTTATTGGTTGAATGGGTAATACTTGATCATATTTTCTGCCCATCTTTGCTCTGGAAGGTGTAGACTAGCATGTTACAGGCCCTTTAGCCTCATGAAGGCAGCTTTATTTACCTATTTGAAACTAGCAGACGAAGTCTTTACCTGCACTTTGTTGCTCTCTAATCTGCTTTTAATCTCGTTGTTGGATTTAGCAGCTTTTTCCGCTGCCTTCTTCTGCATGTGAGGACCTCGGCCGAAGAAGATGTAGTTGACGAAGGCGTACTCCAACAGGGCCAGGAACACGAAGACGAAGCAGCCCATCAGGTAGATGTCTATGGCCTTGACGTAGGGGATCTTGGGTAGCGTCTCCCTCAGGTGTGTGTTGATGGTGGTCATGGTGAGCACGGTGGTGATACCTGCAGACCGACAACACAGGTGTGTTTGTTCTGCTCGCCAAACGAGGTAAATCCATCCCGATTGTGTCTAATTTCAAGATAGTAGAGATCTTGTTGAAAATAAAGAAAGTCATCCATATTTTAATTTAATCCCAGGAGACTTAATAAAAGACTTATTTTGTTTTAAATTCTGTTAACGTGAGTTTAACCTCTGACTGGAGCACAGATGGAGTCTCAGTCTTCTAAAAGGAGCGGTTCCTGTAAAATCTCTAGTGGATGTAATTACGAGGCTCCACGCTGCTCCAGCTCACCTCCGCTTCTCACCATCACTCCTAATGGACGGCTAATGGCTGCTTTAGGGCCTTGAACCTGATCCGCTTCATCACCTCAGTAACTCAAACCGTTCCTGTCGGCCTCACGGCCGTCTGAGCTATCAGATGAAACCTGATGACATCAGAAATTCATCACTTCTAATCTGGCTTCATAGTAATCCACCCATACGTCTTAGAGCAACACAAACCAAAGGTCCTGAGAGTTCATTCTTCTAAAGATAAAAACAAACTCATGTCATCGCTTTATGGAAGCAACAAGGATTGATCTAAAACTCCTTTAGATGTCCGAGGATTTTATCAGATGGTCCAAACCCTAAAACCCGGGAAGGTCCGAGTATATCACCAAAACAAACTCAAGTTCTTAGGTTAATGTCTGGTGAGGAGGATGGACCAATCAGAACACGGCTGTAAGAGTTCCAGGAAAAACGCTGGTCCGTTCGCTTTAATGACTCCAGGTAACCGACCCAGACAGAGATCACGTTTCCTGGTGTTTTAGAACTAATGTGTCCCTTTAACTAAAGACAATGGAAGAGTCTCATGAAAGCGGAATAAAGAACATTTATAGCGATGTATGCTAGCATTCAGCATTCCCAAACTCAGAGGATCATGAAGTATCAGGAAATCTGAGGATCTGGTAAAACTCTCAGCTGCTGACCAATGAACCTTTAACTCCAAGGTGTTAAACTTCGTTATAAACATGTCTGCTAATGTTGATTAGCTGTGGCGGCCATCTTGAATGAGACTGACCAAGTTGTAGACGTTCTTCCAGGTTTCTGTATGAGCCGCTAACAGACAGGCAAAAACATTATAACCTGATAATCGTGTCTCAGTAGCCCCGACCCTCTCTGAGCCACACCTACACGCTACCTGAACCCACCTAAAGCCACTCTGGCAGCCGAGGCGTCGTAGTTTATCCAGAAGGAGACCCAGGACAGGATGGTGATCAGGATGGAGGGCATGTAGGTTTGCAGGATGAAGTATCCAATGTTCCTTTTGAGCTTGAAGCTCAGCGACAGTCGCGGATACGAACCTGTGAAACAGAACGTCCACAACATGAGTAATCTGATTACTCCTACAAAAGCAGACTGGAACAACAAACCAACCATCTAAACACAAACTCAGCCATCAGGAGTCCAGAGGTAATGTGATGTTTATATTTGAGCTCTTATTTTATTGACTCAGTCACATCAAAGTTTGGGTTAAAACGTCGTGGAGAGAATTCATTAAGAAAGGAGGGAAGTATCTTCTGAAGTATTCGGTACTTTAGTTACAGAAATAAAAATATTTATCAAATGATCCGATTCTAACACCATTATGATTTATAATAAATCAGAATTACTCTTACTGAGACTCAGAGAAGGTTTTTCAAAATAAAAGCTCGGAGCATATCCTGCTGATGAAACGTGAATATGAATGAATTCTGATGGTAGGCGAGTGTTACCTGTGGCGAACACAGCTTTCTTGGACAGCGTTTGGTAGTCGATGATGGAGAACTGAGGCAGCTCGATGTTCTCCACCCCGGTGACGGAGCCTGAGTTGCTTCCTCCCTGCCAGTAGAACTCGATGTCGTCGGTGGTGTATCCGTCTGGTGGAGGAAGGTAAAACATAAAGCTGCACAGGTAGAGACACTCTGATCATAACCTACACATGTGATGAAGAGGAGGAACACAGCTGTCTCTGACATGACATGATGAGGGTCAGCATCGTTTACCCCTGAGAACTCGTACAGGACCACCTAGCTTAGAGTAAAATATAAACCATGTACCGAGTTGTAAAGAGTTCTTCTGGAGAACCCAGACAGGAGCATGGATCAATGATCCACGTTTAACTAAGAACTCTGAGAATTTAGATGGGGGATCACTTCAACCTGCTTTTATTTTGGTAGGATGCTTCCATTTGAAACAGCTTCCTCTGAGGAAGAGCTGGTCTCTTCAGCTGGAGCTTCTGCCCCATGGACGGATCCAGTCAGGCTGCAGGTTTCTGACTGTTTAACTGTGATGTTGCATCGTTTCTCCTTCAGACTCTGACCAGAACTGACTTCAGTCATCAGAGTGAGACTGGAAAAGCGTCTCTAATTTTCTGTCCAGCTGCTGGACGTCTTCCAGGTTCCCACAGGCAGAAGTGGAGCGACCGGCGGGTCTCCGGGCTTCAGCCTGAACCGGACCCTGCTGCCCCGGCGGTAATTAGACCCTTTAATTGGGCCAGAGAGTCTCTGTTCAGTCTCTCCATCTTATCTTCAGGCAGCTGCAGGATTAAAAGCTTTTCATGATCGGAGGAGCTTCATTATGCTCCCCCTACAGTTCTCATCCATTTTAAACATCTGAGAACATAAAATGCTTCCAGTGAACAATTAAAACGAGGTGAGCGAGGTTCAGTTTAGCTGCAGCAGGATTCAGAAGCTCCATGATTATTTATTAGTTATTATCATTCTTCCTCCTAATAAAGATGTGCTCCTCCTGTTTTTACCCGTCTCCTCTATGATGAAATCAGATGAACTATTATTTCTGCTGGTCCTCCAAACTAAAGATGCTCTAAAATATGAAAAACAAACAAAATCTTAATTTTCTCTGGTTATTTAATGATCCTGGATGATTTACTGAACTTCTAGTTTAGCTGTGGTCCACAGGAAGTCAGCTGATGTCTAAATATAGAAGAAAATACAGTTAATAAAAGTTCTGAGAACTTTTGTAAACAAACTCAGGCTGTTTGCTTTAGGATCGCCGCTACGTGACGTTTGCCTTTCTTTGCCTAAACGTCCTCCTGCTGCAGCCGGTTCTGATGCATCTCCACCAGGTCCAGGTCTCAGGGACAGAATCCTCAGCGACCCAGCCCCTCTCAAGCACTTGGGTTCCAGACTTGAGGTGAGTCCGACTACCCAATACCGCTCAGCCTCTCCCTAAAGCTCCAGCTTCTTCCCCACCTGGGAACTTGGGTCCAGGGCAAGACCTCAAAAAACCCTGGGCCAGATCTTCAGATCCAGGCTTTGTCTGGTGGGAGACCTGCCCTATACAGGACATAACCTTAATGTGACCTTTAACCTTTAGCGGGTGATCAGGGTCAGCAGTGACCGGTCACATTGAAGGATTCTTCAGTTTAGATGATTTTATTCATGTCAGCATAAATCATTCACCTGAAGCCCTGTTGGGTCCAACAGGAAGTGCCAGTTAACACGGGTTAGTACTGTGAAGCTCAGCCGGGCGTCAGAGTAGCTGGTTCTGACCTCAGAGACCGAGTGGACGTGAAGACATGAAGATGTACGCAGGAGGAGGGACATTTAAACGTTCAGGACCCAGATGGACTTTAGCCCCGCTGAGACCGAGGAGGTCATTAGGAGCCACAACGGTCGGGTTGAGGGTTAAACTCCTCACAACGATAGTATCGTTAGCTCTGAGGCTAATTCATCACATTTATGTAGGAGATCGCAAAGTTATGCTTTAAACAACCTAACTCCACACGTAAAAGCTGCAGCTGGGATTTGAACCAGCAACCTTCCTGCTGAGAGGCACCAGAGCTCCACCATGCAGCCCGAGTCCAGACACAACTTTCTGTATTTTGTTTGTTTTCTAGATATTTCTTTAATCCCAGTTGTCTGAAGCTCCTGTTACCTTTTCCTTGTTTCCAGGCACCCAGACTTTCCTCTAATCTGAGCTGAAAACTTGGCTTTCAGGAGTCGATTTCCTGAGGAACGTCTGGCTGCCTGGAGCAAACACGTCCTCCTGCTGCTGCTGCGGTCGGTTTTAGTTTCACACCCAGTTAAAGTCTTTTGTCTCTCAGCATCACTTACAGCTCTCGATTTCCAGGGTGCAGTTCTGCTCGTCCAGCGGGTATCTGCGCAGGTCCATCATGCAGGCAGCGGTGGTGGTGATCCTTCATCAAATCACACACTTCAGTTAGTGTCCACGACCAACGAGAAATAAAAACACATCCAGACGTTAACATGTCTAATCCTAATTACAGCTGTGACGGGTGGGACCTTCTGCTGCTTTAGGTTTCAGACCAGAAGAAGGAAAACCATGGCTCCATTAGAAGATGTTTAGAGTAAGGGATGGCAGGAGAACTCACTCAGGTGTTAGACACCACTCTGACGGGGTTCCTACCACGACTTCTTCAACATTAATACAGAATCTCCAGCAACATTCAGCCAAAGGGTCTTCATTCTGTCTAGAAGGTTTGAAATTTAGTCTCAATCTGGTCTCCAACTCCTCCCAAAGTCATCTCACAGCTCATTAAAAAGGTTTCAGATGGGTTCTAGATGGGTTCCAGATGGGTTCTAGATGGGTTCCAGATGGGTTCTAGATGAGTTCGAGATGGGTTCTAAATGAGTTCCAAATGGGTTCCAGATGAGTTCTAGATGGGTTCTAGATGGGTTTCAGATGGGTTCTAGATGGGTTCTAAATGAGTTCTAGATTAGTTCTAGATGGGTTCCAGATGAGTTCTAGATGGGTTCTAGATGGGTTCCAGATGGGTTCTAGATGGGTTCTAGATGAGTTCGAGATGGGTTCTAAATGAGTTCTAGATGTCGGAGTAAAAGAACAGATTCCTGCCATGACAACAGTAAAATCAGATGATTTAAACTAAAGACCATGCAGCAACACCGTCTGTTCCTGTGTGGAACGATCTGAAGAACCTCAGAATGAATCTTCATCATCCTGTCTGAACGGGTCTCGTTAGCCATTAGTGTGACTCAATGCCCCGCAGCAGCGAGGAAATGAAAACACAAACATTCACTCCTGCTGCCCAAGTGTTTTAACTGGAGCTGAAAACTCCAAATAAAAACCTCGAGGAGGTTTCTGACATTCAGCTGCCCTCCAGGAGGCTCCGCCTACCTTCTCCTGATTTATGCATAAGAAGCTCTCACCTCCAACCCTGAGGAGGTTTATTCCAGGATCTGTCACAGATGCAGAAGGGTGGGAATGCATTTTACGTGTTTCTGTATCATCTCCATATAAAGTCTTGGCTTGGAGACGCTATGCCTTATGGGAAATATCCAGTAAAAGGTGCTCATAGTCACACCTGTCCATGGTGACACGTGTGAGTCAGGAAGAGGAGAAGAATCCTCTAAAGCTGGACGTAAAAACTCCATCAAGACATAAATATTCATGTTCTCATGCTGTCGATTCGTGTCTGAGCCTCGCTGATGAATTATAAAGACGGAGCAGAAACGCTGCAGCTCACCTGTTCTGTGCATTAATAGACTTTAGGACCTGTTCCTGGAGGTGTGGTTTTAGACAGAGAACCGGGTTTTACTGGAATCCTGTCACATGGATCGGCTCTGAGGACTTCATCTGACCAACAGCAGGAACCCAGACCTGCTCTGTGTGTGTGTGTGTGCGTGTGTGTGTGTGTGTGCGTGCGTGGGTGTGCGTGTGTGTGTGTGTGTGCGTGCGTGGGTGTGTGTGTGTGCGTGGGTGTGTGTGTGTGTGTGTGTGCGTGTGTGGGTGTGTGTGTGAGAGAGAGAGACAGAGAGAGCTGGGGTCAATCTGGGAAACCTAAATATAGACGTCTCAGAAGTGAGCGCTGATGAATAATCGTGCGCCTTCGGGGGAAGCGATCGGGCTGCAGCAGCGTGAACCCACTCCTCCTCGGTCCTTCAGCAGCTGTGAGACCAAACTGGTGAAGGAGATCAGACCTTCTCACATTTGGACAGGAAACACTGAGCTGAACCCTAAAGATGCTCTCCACACATTATTGTTATGACCACCTGCTGCTGAAAGACCAGAGGAGGTAAAGTCAGACGTTTCTCTGAGCGTCAGAGCTTCTTAACTCCATCAGGAGCACAAGATGTAAAAGCTCTTCATTTTTAAGACAGATGCCTCTGATCAGAGTCTTTTTCTCCTGTTTGGACCTGAAGCTCCTCAGCTTCCTGCCTCTCTCTGTCTTTATTCCTCAGATCCAACCAAACATGGACGTTACGTCTGATGGGGGGGGCAACAGGGTCTGTTGTCCTGGGCTCAGTAAGGAGGGGGGCTAGAAACATCCACACGTGCTGCCATTGGTTCCAGCTGCGCAGGTGAGAATAGGAGGCAGGTGTGGGTAACCCCTCACCTGTCTGGTGAGAAGCCTGAGGCTAATATGAGGATGGATATATGATGTTGGACCCCAACCCCAACCCCTGGACCTAAACGGACCCTAACCCCTGGACCTAAACGGACCCCAACCCCTGGACCTAAACGGACCCCAACCCCTAGACGTAAACAGACCCCAACCCCTAGATGTAAACGGACCCCAACCCCTGGACCTAAACAGACCCCAACCCCTAGACGTAAACGGGCCCTAAACCCTGGACCTAAACGGACCCCAACCCCTAGACATAAATGGACCCCAACCCCTAGATGTAAACAGGCCCTAACTCCTGGACCTAAACAGACCCTAACCCCTAGACGTAAATGGGACCTAACCCCTGGACCTAAACGGACCCCAACCCCTAGACATAAACGGACCCCAACCCCTGGACCTAAACGGACCCCAACCCCTAGACGTAAACGGGCCCCAACCCCTAGACGTAAACGGGCCCTAACCCCTGGACCTAAACGGACCCCAACCCCTAGACGTAAACGGGCCCTAACCCCTAGACGTAAACGGACCCCAACCCCTGGACCTAAACGGACCCTAACCCCTAGACGTAAATGGACCCTAACCCCTGGACCTAAACGGGCCCCAACCCCTAGACGTAAATGGACCCTAACCCCTAGACATAAACGGACCCCAACCCCTAGACGTAAACGGACCCCAACCCCTGGACCTAAACGGGCCCCAACCCCTAGACATAAATGGACCCTAACCCCTGGACCTAAACGGACCCCAACCCCTAGACGTAAACGGACCCCAACCCCTGAACCTAAACGGACCCTAATCCCTGAACATAAACGGACCCTAACCCCTGAACGTAAACGGGCCCTAACCCCTGGACCTAAACGGACCCTAACCCCTGGACGTAAACGGACCCCAACCCCTGGACCTAAACGGACCCTAACCCCTGGACCTAAACGGACCCCAACCCCTAGACATAAACGGACCGATGTTGTTTGAGATGAGGTTCTGTTCCGTCAGCGACGCGAGACTCTGGATGGTAAGTTTATTGATGATGTCATCATGTTGCATAAAACCGCTGATCTGACCCACCACGGTGCCTAAAACACCAACAGGTTCGTTTTGAACCAGACGGCAGGAATACATCCCAGGTGAGTTTTCCCTTCCGTCTTCAGATCAACCAGACGGGACGTGGAGGCAGCTAAAACCCAAACAGACAGGTCTCACCTGAGCCCGTACAGCACCGTTCCATCAGGATGCAGTCGGATCATCCGGTTTTTCACCGTCACGCCGTGGACAAAAGACTTCTTGTCGTTGATGAAGTAGGTGTCTGGGACCCAGAGCTGGTCGGCGACCCGGTTGTCCAGGGTGAGGTTGAGGGGGATGCCCGTGTAGGAGAGGCGCTTGTCTCTCCAGGACTGCTGGAAGTACATAGTGATGGTGTAGTCCTGAGGGACAAAGAGAAAAACATCATCAGGGTATCGACCCGCCGGGTCTGAGCAGCTTCCTGGGTTCTGGTTACTGTGGGCCGGATTTATCAGATTAGAGGCATTCAGAACCGCTCAGACTATGTGATGCCAAGTGTAAAGTGCTGGTCCAAATTATTTAGCAGACATTTTTTTATATTTACCTCCTTTTTCTTAGCACCTTTGTAAAATAATAACTGATATAGAAATGTGCTATTACCATTGCTAAGATGCTCAATGTAGCGCAGCACAGCCAGTGTTCAGCACAAAAGAAAGTGGAGTGAAAGTGAGTGCTATTGGCCAACCTTTGTTGTGGGCGTGCCCACACATGGCTAATTTGCATATAACTGAAAGATTTAGCTCACAGATTATACATTTAGGTTTAGATTTAACATTTAGATTTAGATTAAACATTTAGATATATATTTAACTTTTACATTTAACTTTTACATTTAACTTTTACATTTAGATTTAACATTTAAATTTAGATTTAGACTTAACATTTAGATTTATAATAAACATTTACATTTAACATTTAGATTTAGATTTAACATTTAGTTTTAGATTTAGATTTAACTTTTACATTTAGATTTAACATTTATGCTTAGCATTTAGATTTAGGTTTAGACTTAACATTTAGATTTATAATAAACATATACATTTAACATTTAGATTTAGATTTAACTTTTACATTTAGATTTAACATTTACGTTTAGCATTTAAGATTTAGATTTAACATTTATGCTTAACATTTAAATTTAGATTTAGACTTAACATTTAGATTTATAATAAACATTTACATTTAACATTTAGATTTAGATTTAACATTTAGTTTTAGATTTACATTTAACTTTTACATTTAGATTTAACTTTTACGTTTAGCATTTAAGATTTAGATTTAGATTTAAGATTTACGCTTAGCATTTAGATTTAGGTTTAGATTTAGCATTTAGATTTAGGTTTAGATTTAGCATTTAGATTTAGGTTTAGATTTAGCATTTAGATTTAGGTTTAGATTTAGCATTTAGATTTAGGTTTAGATTTAGCATTTAGATTTAGGTTTAGATTTAGCATTTAGATTTAGATTTAACATTTAGATTTAACATTCTGATTTAGATTTAGATTCAACATTTAACTTTATATTTAACATTTAGATTAGATGAAATTATGTGACATTTAAACATCATTTTTTATGTGGTGAAAGTTGCTAAATGTAGGAAAAATGAGCTAAATATCAAAAAAATGTCTGCAAAATATTTTGCACCAGCTATTTACACTTGGCATCCAATATCAGACCTCCTCCTGGACCCAGAGCTTCTGTTTCCTGCTGCTTTAGACGCACCTGAACAGGAAACAGAGCTTCTGAGGTGATTCAGAACCAGATCTTCAGACAGAACCAGAAGGTAGAACAGGTCGGGGTTCCGTCAGATCCAGAATGTTGGATTCTATTTGGTTCTGTCTCCGTTTTTAGTCTTTTGATATCTAATCAATCCCAGTCTGTGTGTGTGTGTGCGCATGTGTGTGTGTGTGTGCGCGCATGTGTGTGTGTGTGTGTGCGCATGTGTGTGTGTGTGCGCATGTGTGTGTGTGCGCATGTGTGTGTGTGTGTGTGCGCGCATGTGTGTGTGTGTGTGTGTGTGTGCGCGCATGTGTGTGTGTGTGCGCATGTGTGTGTGTGCACATGTGTGTGTGTGTGCACATGTGTGCGTGCGTGTGTGTGTGTGTGTGTGTGTGTGTGGTGACCTGAGTGTAATTTAAGCATCACTCTACTGATGAGTGTTCTGATCCGACACCTGGCTGGTCTACCTACAGGTGTGGTACACCTGGACCGGGGGGATCAGGGATCTCAGCTGCTGGTCTGAAGACTGGATCCAGCAGTAATTATTTATTTGGGAGCTGAACTGATCCAAACGTCTCGATGACGGACTGCACCACCACTCTCTCTGATTCGTCTCAGCTCTTCAGCTTTTCCAAAGACGCTGACGCGTGCGTTTCTCAGGGAAGCAAACTTTCCAAAGAAAATGTGAGCGTGTGCTGAGGGGGCATGTGCTCTCCAGAGGTCATCGTGGAACAGAGAAAAACACAAGACCGCAACGGATTTGACCTGATAAACTCTTTAAGTGGAACGCTGGATGTCGGGAGGTTTTAGAGGGATCTGCAGCTTTAACAGAAACCAACGTCAGCAGGAGAAATCCTCGTTTCATCTAAAGCAAGCTGCTGCTAAATGTTTGGTTTTCCTAGAAAAACCTTCAGATCCTGTATAATTAAATGCACCGATGCTTCTTTCCCTCCCATGTTTGCTGCTCATCCGGGATGTTTGACAAGTCACTGAATGGAACAACTTAGAGGATTAAACAAAAAGTCTAAAAGTCTTAACCTGAGTTAGTTCTGCACAGCCTGACCTGAGTTTAACCAGCTGTTAGTCCAGATTAAACTCAGATCCAAACCAACAAGAGTTAGCAGGAAAGGTGGAGGTGATGTGACCTCGGAAAGCTGCAGACTCAGGAGCAGCTGAACCTGTTAAGGTCGGGGGGGCAGCCTCTTCTCCATCACTGCTGAGGCAGAGCGATCGTCTCCACGGGAACCGTGCTAAACATCAGCATCAGCGTGAGGCTGCAGACGCGGCGCCACACGGACAGAGAACAGTAAATCCATCTGCGCTGCTAAATCTTTGTTTTTACGGTTTCTGGAAGAGTCCGGCTTCGGTCCTGATGCTGCGACCCGCTGCTGCCTGACCTAATTCCTCCTTATCCACAGTTCTCTCCGGGTGAAATGGAGGAGACACCAGAGAAGGGATTAGGTGGCTAGCTCACTCCCTGAACTCATGATCACAGAGCAGAACAATCCAGTCACGGTGTTGGGTCAGGTTAAAGGTCCGTAAAGGACTTCGTTTTTAAGGTTTTATGTAGAAAAACATAAAAGATCTCATCTTTATTCTTTTAAAGGAAAAAAACAATCAGCTGATCCCTGGTGTCGGCACGGCGGTGCAGCGCGGATGGTTTGGGCTGGTTCTGACCCAACAGAACTCTAAGGTGTTCCTGCTGCTGAAGGACGTTCTGCTGGGTCCATCAGACTCAAAAGTTCAGATGAAATAATAACAACCAGAGCAAAAGCTGCAGAGACTCTCTGATCGATGCTGATGATCTGCTGGCTGCCAACATCCTGGCTTTTTTCTGCTCTGTTGCCAAACCAACCTGCATCCCTTCTCCTGTTTCCATGACAACCAGCTCCCTCGCGCACAGGTAGAAAGCCTCAGGTCACTTCAAATCAAGATTCTGACAGAAGCAATCACGACGATAACACGTTTAGTCTGACGTGAAGTCTTCATGCTCCAGACTGGTGTCGGGTTCTACCTGATGGGGCCGGAGACGGCTTCAGCCCACCTGTGCTTCAGGTCAGTCTCCAAAAGCAACACTGCTCACGCCTGCCTTTGTTGAGCAACTTGTAGGGATTAGGAAGGATTCCATGGACTTCTCCAAACTGCTTTAGAAGAACCCACGCTCGTCCTCGCCCACGTTCCTGAGAAGGCCGTCCCCACCCGGCGCAGGCCAAGCTTTAAGCATGGTTTATACTTCATCTGCAGCATGGAGACACGCAGGGCCATCATCCATCAGTGCTCTCCAGCAGGCACACAAGGACGGGCGGAGTACAGCTCAAACTATCCATGAAACGCTCTAGAGCACACATCTGTGATTGGACCGACGCCGTCTCCTTCACTCCCACTGTTCCTCGAGATCAAGCAGTTCCAGCTCAGTGAAAGCTGGCTGACGCTCTCTGTCGGCCATTGCTCCTTGAGTGGATAGGGAGCCTAAGTCACGTCCATCTACTTCCGGTCAGGGGTTCCCTACTGCAAAAAAATATGAACGAGAGTCTATGAACCGATAAAAATGATCCCGCTTGACACAAAACCTAGAATAACTTTGCTGCCTGTCTAAAATAAGCGTGTTCTTTGCATCAAAATGACTCTAAGACTCACGGACATCATGTGTTAGACCATGGCACGTACCAAACGGGATCAGAAAGTGAGGCGAACATCATTTCTGACTAAAGCTGCTAACATAAAGCAGAACAGCTTCGTCTCAGGGATGTTTCTGCTCCGAGTTAACGGCTCTGACTTCTGATTTCCAGCCTGCAGACAGACGGAGACGTTAAACGCGAGGTTAAAGGGGCTCCGTTTGATCACGTGACCGGGAATGGCATTTCTGATCTGGGAGATGAAGCCGGCCGGACCCCAGAGGAGGACAGAGGTTAGCCAGCTGGGCTCGGTGAATTAGGAGGCTGTGGTCGACCCAAAGCTGTGACTTTTAAGCTTTTCTGCTCCGTGAGGAAAGCTGCAGCTGTTTAAGCGTTTGCATCCAGATTTTATTAGAATAACCCAGAGACCTTGTTGCTGCAGCAAACCGAGCTGCTGCTGGACATTTGAGGTCCAGGAGAATAAAGTAAAGCTCCGTTAAATTTACTGAACGTTCAAAGATGAAAGAACCATTTCACTGATCACTAACTGTCCTTTACAGCTCGTTCTGTTAGAGTAAAACAGCTGCTCAGCTGGAAAAGGTTAAAGGTGAAACTGCGAGGAATGAAATTCTTCAGACGGTCTTTAACAGCAGAACTCCTGAAACCCAGATGTGACCAGACCATGGACACAAGAGGAGTTAGCACACTAAATGCTAGCTGGTACCATTCACTTACATGGTTTATGCTAAGCTAAAGCTAATGGAATGACTGGTTACAAAATGCTTTTCCCACTTCTTTAACTCTGGGGAATAAGCCAACAGGCTGAGTATCCATTAGGGGTGTGTTACAGCCAGTGCTGTTTTTGGTTTGTGTTTTTACCTCTCCTCCTTGTGTTTGCACCCTCATGACTGAGAGGAGCTGATATGCAGCACCTGACTCCTCTCACCCTGCCCAGCTCCACACTGAAGCTCCCAGCTGGTGGCAAAGACAAGCAGCAGCTGAATGAGGACTCACTGCATAAAAGCCACCCAGCCCTCATCATCAGGGGGCAACACCTGGAGGGAAAGTCTCTGTCCTGTTGTCTCCTCGCCGTGCTTTGTTTTGATCTCTTTTAGCCATTTTTGATTCTGTGAGTTTTCAGGGGTTCCCTGACTCAAATCTTAAGAGTGTGTACTGGGGGTTCCCTGATGTAGTTTAATCTTTGTAAGAATGGCTAATTAGAGGTTTACTGTGTGTTTTGTAATGATCCTGCCGCCGATTAGTCTCTTTTGTGTTTAAGTAGTTTCAGTTCCTTTAATGCATTTTGTGTAAATAAAACAGTTTCTGTTAACCTTTTTAACACCTGAGCACGTGTCCTCCTTGTTACCCCAGGCCTCCTAGACAGCCTGGGTCGTAACAGGGTGGAATATCCCTTTAAGTTAAGTTTCATCAGATGATGCAGCAGAGACCCATAACTACAGAACCAGCCCAAACCACCAGATCCCCGTTAGCAGAGAGAAGCCTAGCGTGTCTCTACGTTGTTTTTCCTCCCTGCTCCGGAGACGACGTCAGCTGACTGAGACCAAAGACCTGACAAACCCTCCTGTGACCTGATCGCTGACTGCCAGGTTGACTCCATCTGCAGCAGCGTACCTGACCTGTCCAACAGAGTCGGGTCTGCTTGATTTGTCTCAGTGTTGCATGAGACTTGTCCTCAGAGGGAGCTTCTCCTCTCTGGGTTAAAGCGGGTCATCAGCACCATTCACAGGTGTTTCCTTCTCAGTAGGAACACCTCCTGGTGGCAGATCGCTCCTCGCCGGCCCTGCTGATACCCCTACCTCCTATCCTCTTCCTGAGCCACCAAGAATAACGCAGGTTCTGAAGGTGAGAGGAGGTCCAGGTACTGATTGGGTTTATTATTAAAGTGTTTATATTTTCTTCTATTGATTCAAGAGTAACACAAATAAAGTTATGTTAGTTTGAATGGTTTGAGACGATGAGATCAAAATGAAAAGAGACGTGCCCGATGCAGCGTGGTGAAGAACAAAAGCTCGGCTGTGATTTTGTTGCGCCTGCTCGGCAGCGCCAGACTCTCACAGACCTGAGGTGTGAACGTGGATTTAAACGGTGTTAAAAACCCACAGAACCAGAACCAGCTCATCCGCGATCCACAGTCAGGAGCCTTTCACAATAAAAGCACACGTTATAAATGCTGCATAATAACTCAACAGGTCCAGAAATATTCATCACACACACCAGCTGCTCTGAGGGAGGTGTGAAGCTACGCTGCTGTCACTGTTTCAACAAGTAGCTCAAAGAGGCTGAAATAAATCAGACTTGATCTCCACAGATCTGTTCAGGATGATGTTTTTCCTCAACAGATTCAAATCAAAGTGTCAGGAAGAAACAGCAACAATCTAGCGGGTTTTAGTTGTTTCCCTGCTCCAACACACCTGGTCTAATCACCTGTTCAGCTTGTTAATCACCTACTGATTAAAACCAGGTGTGTTTAAGAAGGAACAGCATCGTGACATCACAACTCTGAAGGTGCAGGAGAGCCAATCAGCAGCGTTTGCTGTTATCTAAACAATAAAATACTGTTTCAGTTTCAGGTTTGGTTTTTTCCTCAGAAACTTTTTAAGCATCATAAACTCAAACATTTACGAAAGTTCATGAACTGGATTCTTAACTTGAAGGTTGAACATAAATGAAAACTTCACGCGCTCATCCAGCAGCATCACGTGACGCTGCTGCTGCCTGTCAGCGCGGGTTATGGATGGAGCCGCGTGCACCCGGCAGCGCTGCACGCACGCGCTCCGTATAAAGTCATCTTCTGGCCGCAGACAGACACGCAGCCTCGCGCGCTGTCTGTCTGACAGCCGTTATGTAATTAGCTGCTGCACCGGAACCGGAGCGGAGCTCAGCACCTCCTCTGTCCCGCGTGCCTCGCTGTCGCCGGGATGTGTGCGTGCTGGGCCCGCAGATTGTGCGTGGAATCACTAAGCACCCCCCACCCCCACCCAGTTAATTCTGGACTGAACTTGATGGGTGGGGGGGGGGGTATTTTAGGAGCAGCTCTGCTGCACCAAACCCACAGATTTGCACCTTCTGCATCTAAAAAGGGCAAAAACTGACCCGACAGCGTGACGTGTCTGTGACGTCACACGCAGAGGGAGAATAAAACTTACCATGTTGACTTCAGACACCATGTCAATACTAGCGATGTCTATCCTCATGCCCACGTCCACGGGAGCGCCTGTGGGGACAGCAGAGCGTTAGTGCGCAGCGCAGAGCGGCGCAGCAGCCCGCGGAGCGTCACATGGCAGCGGCCGGTGCGTTTACCTCCGAAATCAGGCCGCAGCCGGATGTCATAGCCCTTCAGCAACTTGTCCACCGTGGCCTTCACGTAGGACATGTTGCTGGGTTCGTTTGCGCTGAAGGAGCAGAAACAGGAGTTAGAAGCGAGCCGGTCTGGATCAGAACCGGGCCGGCTGAGTCAGAACTCACCTTTGCGCTCCGTACACCACAGAGAGCAGCAGCGACAGGCTGCAGACGCAGCAGCATCCTCTCTCCAGCAGGATCCTCATCCTCACAACTCTGCTCCTGCTCCCGAGCTCCGCACGGATGCAACTTGGGCTGCAGAATTAGTTCACAAGCAAGAAGCAACGCATGCGCGTGCGCTCAGCAGCGTCCGCAGCATCTGAAACCAGAGCCGCGGCGAAGAAACGCGCAGAGACGAGACCTAAACACCCGAATGAGTCTGTAGGAACCACCTGCATGGGGGGGGGG
>SSNS01000128.1:1086564-1087873 GCA_006937985.1 Aphyosemion australe | reverse complement strand
TCATCCATCCATCCATCCATCCATCCATCATCCATCCATCATCCATCCATCATCCATCCATCCATCATCCATCATCCATCATCCATCCATCCATCATCCATCCATCCATCCATCCATCCATCCATCCATCCATCATCCATCCATCCATCCATCCATCCATCATCCATCCATCATCATCCATCCATCATCCATCCATCCATCATCCATCATCCATCATCCATCCATCCATCATCCATCCATCCATCCATCCATCCATCCATCATCCATCATCCATCCTCCATCCATCCATCATCCATCCATCCATCATCCATCCATCCATCATCCATCCATCCATCCATCCATCCATCCATCATCCATCCATCCATCATCCATCCATCCATCATCCATCATCCATCCATCCATCATCCATCCATCCATCATCCATCCATCCATCATCCATCCATCCATCCATCATCCATCCATCCATCCATCCATCCATCCATCCATCCATCCATCCATCCATCCATCATCCATCCATCAATCCATCCATCATCCATCCATCATCCATCCATCCATCATCCATCCATCCATCATCCATCCATCCATCATCCATCCATCCATCATCCATCCATCCTAACAGAAACCAGTTCTTCTCCTCTCAGTGACACTTCACCTCCTGAAGGAAGAGACCCCCCCCCCCACACACACACACACTAGATTATAATGTTTTGTAGAAGCTGAGGGTGTTTCCTCTGTGTCTAGAACCTCCACCGTGGTCCCTGGAGGCTTTCTGCAGCCTGAGTGAAGCTGAGCGGCAGAAGTCTGGTTTTGCTGTCGGCTCTGAGGAAGCTCCCAGCTCTGAGATGAAGCTGCTCTGACACACAGACCTCCGAGTCTGCAGTAGTACCACGCTGTGTCTGATGAAGAATGAAGAGGTCAGGCTGCAGAGAACATCCATCTGATGGAGCACAAACACAGGAGCAATGATGGAGCCGTATGGGATCAGGAGGAAGACGAACGAATCATGAGGAGTTATGAGTGCACCAGGGTTTAGACACGGCCCTCCGCCCTGGCTGCTGCTGCTGGGAGAAGCTAAGCAGAGACAAACAAAACAAAAACGATCTTTAAAAGGACGTTTTATTGGATTTGTGACCACCAGCTGGTTTCTCTGTGGGAGTTTCCTGGTTCTGCATCCATGTCACCCAAAGTCTCACCCAAGGTGTCACCCACATGACCAGTTAACACCAGCTGTTGTTTCTCACCATCATCCCACTCCTCCTTCTGCTCCTCCTCCTCCTGTGTTCCCTCCATCTGCCGCGCCTCCTCCTCC